>DWON01009193.1:0-11580 GCA_018251015.1 Phocides pigmalion okeechobee | reverse complement strand
ATTCCAATGAATTTCATATATTGAAGTGACAGTTCATGCTGATTTGAATTGAAAGGAAAACAGCGAACGAATGACGATGTTTCGAGGCAAAATAAACGCGGACGAAGTCGCGGGCACAGCTAGTCTTGTATAAAAACATGATTTTTAAGCGTTCGTTTCTGTAACTTCAGCAATAACAAAATTTATTTAATGATATTATAAAAATATATAAACCTCTGGAAAGTACTTCATTTGATTTTAAATTGGATTTATTTTCAATCTGTAGTTGGCTTGTAAGTAAATCACTCATTTCTGGTGAAATATTTCTTTGCACTGGAATATCTGATGGAATCAAACTTCGTATAGAAAGTGCTTGTATATAAGGACCACATAATTTTACTAAATTCTTTATCTGAAAATACACATATAATTAACATATTTATTAAATAAATAAAATAAACTTTAATCACTTTAAATTTTAAACTGTATACCTTTTCTGGGTCATAGTGACGTGGATTAATGTTTTCTAAAATATCAGCATAGTATCTTTCCATGAAAACATTAATCCATTTTTTTTGTTCAGCTAATGCTGGAGAATCTTTCCATTTAGAATTGTAACATCTCTTCCAAAAAATGTCATTTTTTATATTATCTACTAAGATTTGAAGTGGAACATTAGTATTCAAAATACGTAAAAATAATTCTCTATCTTTTGCTATAAATTCTTCGAGTTCTGGAGATCCTGTAATAACCACCACTGCTCTATTACTCTGAACTTTACAAATATGATTTATAATCAGGTTTAGTTTATAACGATGATATAAAATTATGACCTAACTATTTATTATATTTTATACTAACCCATCCAATTATCACTCAGTTTCTTTATGCATAAAAATGTTAAAGTTTTAGGATGATTTCGATCCCAATGAAAATTTTCCGCTTTTAATTTCCTTTCTTTTTCCAAATTTCCATCGTGATTATAAGCTAAGTAAGTATTAATATTAACTTCAATGGGCAATTTCGTGTCGTCCATTTGATTATGAAGATGCGAAATTATTAAAAACCTTTAATTTCCCTGTTAGTGTCTAACTTTGTTGAAACTAAGGCCACATTGATAAAACAACAAAGGCATGTAACAGTATATGCATAGATTTAATAAGCATGAACTTACAAATTATTTGATTACTATTTTTTTTATATAAATAATTAATGAAGTAATTGCATTAAATTATTAATCCTATAACTATCATTCATTCCAAAAAGCACGCACAGTGATTAAACAACATTTAGGTATCTACATACATAACTTCCTATAACCTTCGCTGTTCTTTCGTTGCCTACATTTTAGTAAGATATCTCATTTCCTTTGCAACGGCTTTGTCAACATGTTCGTTATAACATAATTACGGGAAACAATGTTTCGAAATAATGTAAAAAGGAGATACTGTTAATTGATTGACACTGGTCTATGATCACATATGTTCTCTATAGACAAAAATATTGACAGCTGACACTGACAAATTGACGACAGATAAAAGGTCCATAAAATTGTCATTCATGTCATGTGGTTTATTTATCCGTGTTCGTGATTGAATGAAACTGATATATTTATGTTAAATAGTACTCTCTGTTGTGGAAATTGAAATGAGAATTTATTCCATATTTAAAACTTGTGAATATAATTATACTACGTAGATTACCACCAATCTCAAGCAAACATGGATAAGCATAATAGTTCGGAGCTATTGAATTCGGATTTCTCCCTATCCAAAAATGCTAGTTCCGACTCTTTAGATTCCGATTCTAAGTCGAGTTCATTGAATTCTAAACACGGACAGGACTCCGTAAGTTTCCTAAAACGATTAATTTATTCTCCTCGTATGATATAACTGTTGCGGTTACTTCCTGATATAATAAATAAGAGTAGTAATCTTCCAAGTAGTATCACGTTAGTTTTTCTGCAAAGAGTGTCGTATATCGAAGTGTGCGTACAGTATAATATTAAAAATGAGTAAAAACAAAACAATTCACATTTGCTTGTTTGTAAATCGCATACAGAATAAAAGACAGCATTTTGAAATTTCTAAGGTTGTATAATTCTGTAAGACTAATGTATTTTAATTAGTGGCTTATTTTAAGTAATGTATTTTTATTTTTGTATTTTACATAAAGTGTTCTGGTACACTGACTGGTTTTTTGTAATTAAAGGTTATTAAAGGTTACCTGGTAATTAACGGTTAAACCTATTTATTACGGTTACCTATTTAAGGTTAACTGGTAATTAAAGGTTAATACAAAAGATGTAAAATGTTACTTAGTATACATAGTGTATAATTATAATATAGTGCTAGTATTTTTGACTGATAATGACAAGGACTTTAATAAAATTCATCTACACTTCTTTGTAACAAAGCAGTGTTATCTTTTGATATACACATGGCGGCAAAATTAGAGGAATGTTGTATGTATGTTAATAATTTGTTAAGTTTTTTAACTTTGAATTAGTTTTTTTATTTAGTATATATTTTTTAGGTAAAAGGGTGGATAAATATTTGTATTAAAGGTTTATTCGAAATGAATAACATTAATTTTCAGGAATTGATGTTACATTTAAAAAAATAAGAAAAGTTCAGTTTTTTATGAATAAGTGATATTTTTATTTTTAACCGATAACAATAGAAATTAATATTGTGTATTTCCTCTGCGGGCTCTTATTAGATTTCGAATACTCTTTGCCATGTTGCTAATGATGCTGTCAATCATTTCTTGAGGCAAGTTCTCCCATTCTTCAAGCAAAGCCAATTTCATTTTTTGGTATTGGATTATGTTGATGTACCTTTCTTCCTATGAGATTTCAAATGTGCTCTATCGGATTCATATCCGGTGATCAAGCTGGCCAATCGATATGAGCAATGCCAACTTCATTTAAATAATCACGGACTATTCGCTCTGTATAGGGCCGAGCATTATCTTGTATTAAAAAAAAATCGTCAATATTTGGTGTAAAGGGAACCACATGGGATACTAAGGTGTCTGTTAGGTACCTTTGTGCTTATAAACATCCATTTTTAGTTATAATGAGCTCTGTGTGTGCTGCCGAAGAAATGCCACCCGATACCATAATAGACCCCCCACCATAAGCTACTGTTAGGATGAAACTTGTCGGGTTGTAGCATTCTTCTCGATATCTTCACATCTTCTATTGTCTATCTATGAAATTCCCACCAAATCTACTCTCATCACTAAATGAAACTCGCTTCCATTCATCTGTCCAATCACCGTGTTGGTGAGCAAATGCTAATCGGGCTACATTATGACTTATATCAAGTTTGGCGTTTTGGTGGGCACGTATGACTTAAGCCCAACTTCATTTAACCTCCTTCTCGTTGTACGTTCACTAACACGGATGTTACGGACTTCTAGGACAATACGAGTTTGAATGACAGTTTGAGGATGATTTTTTAAGGATTGTATCCTTATAAAAATATCTAAGGAGCTGGTTGTGCAGTTTCTGCCTTGTCCTTGCTTCCACATGTGCAAACCTACATGTTTGTATTGTTGAACATTGCCGTTGGATGCTGGATACACATTATTGGAGGACACCATCTTAGTCCTCAAGAGTAGGAACGCATCTGCATCCATCCTTAACTAGAACTTCTGTTCTATTTGAGATTGGACATGGTTGTCCATGCGCTGCAGTGACCACTTAACATCAGGTGGTCATGCAGACCACCTGTCTGTTTCTTACTCTTTCACAATAAAAAAAAAACATTATGGTGTATCACCGACACCGATATACCTAATGCTAAACTCATGGAATGGTAAGAATGACCTGCCTCAACCAAAGTAACAGCACTGGCTACAAAAATTGCTGGTAAAACACTCATTTTCTATTAAGTCCAATGCAAATTCCGCAAAAGTAAATGGTAAAATGATCAAAAGTAATCCTAGGCCAAGATAAATCAAATTTTTAACAGGAACACAGGTGCTTCAAGTGTAAACAACCGTTTATGAGAGTGTCATTTATTTTTAACAAATAAAATATTTCCTTGTCGATCATAATTCATATTCATAAAAAAGAAACAATAAGAAAAAGTCCATGAGTTTAAATAAAGAAATTAAAAATAAATTAATATAAAATCTCTAAATTTGTCGGTGTGTGTGTATCAAGTGTTTTAATTTCATTTTTTAAACAATTTCAATTAATTTTCTTTGCATAAACCACTTACAACATAAAATTATATTTAAAAATGTCAAAAGTACACGTGTTTGTAGACGCATGTACTTGGAGATATTCAACTTCTGGATGGAGAGAAAGTGATGGGTGTGGCGAGAGATGTCACATACCTGTGCCCCTACAGTGGTCCTGCACGAGGAGTCCTCAAAGTCACCAACTACCAGTTGCACTTCAGACCCACTGATGCAACGGCATTACATAGCACTTTGAGTGTACCCCTTGGAGTGGTAAGTTAAATCCCTTTTCATTGTCCTGCTATTGAGAGTAGACCCATTATTTGAGGTGGACATGGCTCGCTAGATAGATACGAATGCTTCCTACCACTGTACTGTACCTCATTGCTGCTCTACTGAGTGTTGGTAGATATTCAGTATGGTAGTGGCTTAAAGCTGGCTTTATAAATCACAAATCTGAATAAAAATATTAAAATGCCTAAGCAATTGAAATGCCCTTAAAATCACTAACACATGAAATTTTGTTACTAGCGGTCATCTCAATGTTCTTATTTATATAACCTCAATTGTGCCTTATCTATAATTAGAGAAATGAAAATACTGATTACAGTTTACATTTTTTTGATATTGCCTTTTATACTCTCAAGCCCATAGCATACTTTTACTAGGTATAGTCGACCTATAGTGGGAGTAATTTTATGGCATTTAAATTGTGTAATGAAAGTGAGTGTCTTTAGAACTAATATTCCTATAAACTATAAAATATTAATTTTAATCATTTATTGTTGCTGAATTTTGTTTTCATAAACTTTATTTGTTATTTAATCATGTACATATATGGATTCTAAATTTGATGACCCATTCTTGGTCAAATGTCTCTTCCCACAACTGAAAAAGCATTGTAGATAGTATTTTAAAGTAGATTTTCAATTACATTGAGAAATAAATACTGTAATTAAAGTCATAAATTGTTAGTAAAGTCCTGATTAAGAATTTATTATTAAAAATACTTAATATTTTTGTGTTGATTGTTGATACTAATTAGTTTTTTATGTTAATTAAGGTTTCTCGCATAGAAAAAGTAGGAGGTGCCTCTTCGAAAGGAGAGAATTCTTATGGCATTGAGGTATTTTGCAAGGTAATTGTTATTCCTACTATAATATTCATATCTGTTCTCATTCTTTGTGGTTCTACTTAAGGAAAACCAATTTTTCAGGACATGCGCAACTTGAGATTTGCCCACAAGCAGGAAAACCATTCTCGGCGAGGTATTTTTGAGAAATTGCAACAATTGGCATTCCCGCTCTCTCACAGACTACCTTTGTTTGCATTTAGCTATTCCGAAAGCTTTCCTGAAGATGGATGGCATGTGTATGAACCTATTGCTGAGCTGAGAAGGATGGTAAGATTTTAAACTATTACTAATAATTTGATTTATGAAAATCTGATGGAGAGACTATTGGAATAATAGACCGTTTTATGAAATTTTGGGGGCAAATTAATGCTTTGTTTGATCATAACAAACTGAAATATATTCAAAGTAATATTAAATCTACATTGAACCAACTTTAGAATTTGACATTATCTATGAATGTTACCTGATATATTCAATCAATAGTTTTTAAAATAATTGTTACTTGGTTTTTCATTAGTAATTCACATGATAAAAATCATGACTTTCGCAGATATTTTTGGAATAGCCACACCTACTTTATGTTGAATTTGATGAATGTACCAATATTCAGTATATTGGTTTGATTCGGCTGTCTAGCCTGAATATAAAATTACTAAATGTCCATAAAAAATTCATTAAAAAGTTTAGACATCTTTAACTTAAGCGTACTTTGATCGGATTTACGTTGTTTCCCAGGGCGTAAATAATGACATGTGGCGTATAACACGCCTCAACGACAAGTATGAGATTTGTGACAGCTATCCGTCCGTGTGGGCGGTCCCCGCGGCCGCCAACGACGACCTCCTCCGGTCGGTGGCTACGTTTAGATCGCGGGGTCGCATCCCAGTGCTGGCTTGGATACACCCAAGCTCACAGGCTACTATTACTAGGTGCAGTCAGCCTTTAGTCGGAGTAAGTTTATGTTATATTAAAATTGTGTAATGAAAGTAAGCTGTAGCTTTAGGATTAATATCAGTTTCAATAAAATATTATTGGTATATTTGCATTTCTTATTCTCACTCTTAAAACAATATATATTTAGATTAGACTATATAGATATACATATCTGGCTATCCATGCCCAGTAGTAGGACAATATTTATTTTAAAAGGTAGGAGGATTATACTTAGGTCGTGGAGGTACTACTGCTCCCTCATGATCGGAAAGCATTACTTGTGTTTCGGTTGGAGAGGTGCGATTGCCAGCTACACTTTGAAGTGAGGCGACCATCTTAGTCCTCAGGAGTAACAACGCATCTATGTTCGGGTTCAGATAAGATTTCAGTTGTGTTTGTGGTTGTATGTTGATGTCAGGTGGTTTGCATGCTCGTTTGCTACACTTCTCACATAAAAAAATAAAAAAATATTTAATCTTATACATGAATTCCAAATTTTATATCCCACTAATAGACACATATCTCTCTCAACACCTGGAATAAACTTGTAGTAGAGGTAACTTTTTCATTACATTGTTAATGAAATACTGTAATTAATGTAATTACTTGCAGGTAAGCGGTAAACGCAGTCGTGAGGATGAACGTTACATCCAATTGATAATGGACGCAAATGCGCAAGCGCATAAGTTGTTCATAATGGATGCACGGCCGAGCGCCAATGCTATTGCAAATAAGGCTAAAGGTGGCGGGTGAGTTATTTGTCAATCATTATTCTTTTATAAATTCAACGTAGCAAAGCATGCTGTCCATTTGATGATGAGGGGTTACTGCTGCCCATGGACATTTGTAACCAATTTCACAAAGAACAGGAGACATACATGAAGCAGTTTATACTTCTGAACTAAGATGGTAACCTACTATCAAGCATTTTCACTGAACCGCAAGAATTTGCGCAAAATGGGTGAGGCATTACCTTTTTCCTTAGTTGGATCATAAAGATCCTATCACTATCTTATAAATAATTTCAGTAATTGAAAATTGTAATAACAGCGAAATATGTTGTTAGTTATTTATATTAGCACCAACGCTGCTATATTTTAAGGAACATGAGATAATATACATACAACTCATACAGTAGTAGTTATATGTACCATAATTAATATATTTGGCAGTCTAGCTCATATGAAGATCCACAGTAGCCTAGCCCCCACTTTTGTCATCAATATGTATATCAATATGTGTCATATTGGCTCTAAAAGGGTCCTAATGCTAAAAAAACCTGTGTTAAAATAACAATAGGTACCAACAAATTATGAATCATAAAGAAATCAAAGTAAATGAAACAATTTCAAGCAATAGAAATGTTATTTCTCAAGATAATTAATAATTTAATTATAACGTTTACGCTTTTTCAGATATGAATCAGAAGATGCATATCAAAACGCGGAATTGGTGTTCTTGGACATTCACAATATTCATGTAATGAGAGAGAGTTTACGGAAGTTAAAAGAGTTATGCTTCCCACAAATTGATCAAACCAGGTATGTAATACTTTTTGATTAATACATTTATACAAAAATGTAAAATGAGAATACTAAATATGTTTTAATAAATAATACTATGTTTTGTTTTATCTGGAAGAGTTGCTTAAAGATCTTTAACATCAACTTATTAGCGATTTGCTAAATGTTTTCTGGTAGAATAAACATTCCGTTTAGAACATTTAAGTCGGGTTTCTTACGATATGATCATGATATGAAGCACATAACTTCAAAAAACGCCCAACGTTATTCCTTCTTTTTTTTAGATTAGTTATTTTTTCATTCTTAACATAGTTTGGCACTTTTTTAATTAAAAAAAATTTCCTCATTCCACTGGTCAAGTATAAAGTAATTTCTAATGATAATAAGATCATGATTTAAAAAAATGTCCAAGGCTTTTCCATCTGTGTCAGTTAGTTAACAAATACTTATTCTGTTTTAATATAGTTTGGATTTTTTTAAATTCATTATAATCTAAAAAAATATCCATATTCCGCAGGTGGTTTAGCGGTATAGAGGCTAGCTGTTGGCTGAAGCATATTAAATGCATTTTAGCGGGGGCCGTGCGCATTGTGGATAAGGTGAGCTATAAATAAACGTGATAAATGATGACGTGAGCGGGAAACACTTGCGGTCTCGATCAGCTCTGAATAATGGATGCGTAAACAAAAAATGATATAATATATACATATGTATATATGTATATATTATGTTAAATATGACGTTGTATATACATATGTATATATTATGTTAAAAGATTGACAAGCGAGTTTGCAGGTCACCCGATATTAAGTGGTCGCTGCAACTCAGGAACATGAACATGCAAACTTAACACGTTCACTGCAGCGCTTACATGTATATTTCTCTAACCGGAGATGCGACAATTCAAAGAAATGTTGTATTTTCAGCAACCGTGTATTATCTACGAATATACAGACGTTGTGTCCGCTTGCAGTCTTGTAGAGTCGGCGTAAATAGCGCTTGTGTTCGCCCGTAATCCGTACAGATTTGTACGTACAACTTGTGTACATGCCGCAAGCGCGTTGCGCCAAGGAATACAAGGAGTTGTGTATCCCGCAGGGAAAATGTTAAATAGGACTGTAGTATTATTTGAGATAGTATATGCATGTGTTGCTATTTCTGAGAGCCGACATCAGGCGATTTTATACATAGTTTGCACCCTCAATTCACCTAAACATACGAATTGTTACAGAGCAGATTATGTATCATTGTAAATCCATTAATATATTAATAATACATTAATAATGGGACAATAAGTATTTTATATGTCGTATCAATTGATGAATAATAGGATTATAACGTATATTTTAAAATGGTTATGTTGTGTATTTAACTCAAGGGACTTTTATTTTCATGGATATTAAATTTAATATATTTACAATGACGAAAATATTAAAACTAGAAATAATAAAAGCCTAACCTAAACAGTCTAAAGGGAGTCCGTGCCCATGCGGCATATATTATATTTATAATGTATTATGTATTGTATCATGGATTGTATTTGTATTTGCTATGCTATAGATATTATTATTATTATTATGATACGTCTACTGCTGTCACCTTATGTGTGTTAATGTTGTAATGTTTAGAAGGATATATTTTACATCACTTAACATCTTATTTGTTTATATGTTAATGATTGAAAAGAACCTATATTGTAATATAAAAAATTCATCTTACATACGTAACTTGAATTATAGGTACCATATAAAATATTTATCAAACGTAGGTAGTATATAAAAAATCGTCAGAATTTGGTATATTTAATAACATATGACCACTTGTCATAAAATATACTTAGGGATATATGTTTTGTTGACAATGGAATGATTGAAAAATGAATGAATTGAGATTGTTGATGGATGGATGATGATGGATGATGACAATTGAATGTTGGTAACTTCAACATTCTTTATACAAATTTCATTAAGTGTTTCATAATGAAAATATTTTGTATTTTTTTTACGATGTACCATAAGTATTAAGACTTAAAAATTTTATTCTTCAGGTGGAGAATCATAAAACATCAGTATTAGTGCACTGTTCTGATGGGTGGGATCGTACAGCTCAGCTCACCGCACTGGCTATGTTGATGTTGGATCCTTATTACCGCACCCTCAGGGGTTTTCAAGTGCTCATTGAAAAGGAGTGGCTGTCATTCGGACACAAATTCCAATTGGTAAGGAACAGTTAATGTATGGCAATATTAATGTGTTTATATCTTAAAAGAACTTATTTTAAAAGAACCGTATCTGCTCTTTTCGTATTGCAAACGTTTGTAAAAGAAAGTAATTGCTTACCAAGGAGAGAAACAAAATCGAGATTAAATTATTTTTAATCAAGAGAATCAGATTCAAAATTGATTGTTTTTCTTGGATTTGGGTTCCCTATAAGATTATTTTTGGATTTTAATAAAGTACGACCGACTTGTAAATTGTATTTTTAGATAAAATTTGACGAAATAAACTTTACGGGTACAACCTTTATAGTTTATACGTTGCCGACACAGACTGTAAAGAGCTTTCACCCAATCTTACATTTGAGTTCTGTAAACTGAAAAAAGTCATCCTTTTCTTCAAATTTTAACTGTCTTGGTAGATGAGTGATATGAGTACATTCAGTAATGAGATGAGATTCAGTAATATAAATCTTCAACATTCAAGTTCAAGAGAAAGTATCTTTGGAAACGAAATAATTATTTATGATTTCAGTTTCAATTTCGATTTCGATGTGATGATTTGTGTGTATTTTAATATCGATACTGTTTCTGATTTTGTTTTTTGTCTATTTATTTAGTTATTCGCAAACAAAAAGAACGGTTTATTACCGCTTACACTAATTGTCCAATTAATAAAAAAAAGCAAAAATCATTAAACATTATATACATTAAACATAAAAAGAAACAGCAATAAAAAAAAAACAAAATTAGGGAGTACCCTCCGAAAACCTGAGACATGTAGTCTGAATCTTCTACAGCGTATAGGGCACGGCGACGAGCGGCACTCGGACGCGGACCGCTCGCCGGTGTTCGTGCAGTGGGTGGACTGCGTGTGGCAGCTGCAGCAGCAGTTCCCCACCGCCTTCGAGTTCACCGAGCGGCTGCTCATCACCGTCGTGGACCACCTCTACTCGTGCCGATTTGGTACCTTCCTGTTTAACACCGAGCGGGAGAGGGTTAAGGAAGGTGGGTTTTATGTCCTTTTTGTTTCATATTGAACATATTGTATTTTTGTTTGATTTATGCTGTTTGTGTTTTCGTTGGAATTAAATTTATTTTAAGTTAATTTATTGACTCATTTACAGTTTATGGATCGATATTTTTTATGTTGTCATTGAATTATTTCTTCATTAAACTCGTATACACCAGTTATAGGATATAAATTTCCTAAATAAGAGAAAGAGACAAACTAAAGAATATAATATAATTTGTTAAAAAGCAATGTCCCCATGAAATGTATTTTATTAAATTTTGAATATGATTTGATAAATTTTCTTATTATTTAGTAGTAAAATAAAATATAAATTTAACACATTAAAATTTATATTGTATAGCCTACAGTATACATTTTATGTCAAACAAATGTAGTTATTATTATTATTATTATTATTTTATTGTAAAAGAGTAAGAAACGGACACGCAGGCCACCTGATGTTAAGTGATCACTGCAGCCCATGGACAACCACATCCAATCTCAAATAGAACAGAAGTACTATTTAAGGATGGACGCGGATGCGTTCCTACTCTTGAGGACTAAGATGGTCGCCTCCAATAATGTG
>DWON01009192.1:0-11580 GCA_018251015.1 Phocides pigmalion okeechobee | reverse complement strand
TCAAAAATCGTTAATCGTGAGTACCCGTTATATTGCATTATGTATGGATTCCACGATAATATCAGTTTAAAATCGTATATAAAAAAATATGTTAAAATAACCTTTGCGTAATCCGGTTTTTATCTTAAACCTTCTTCTTCCTTCAAAACCTTCCGCAAGAAAAAATAAATTCATTAAGAAAAAAGGATTAAGGCTAACGTTTACACTTAGTATTTAATTGAATTATTTCCCCTGACTTATATTGATCACACTCTGCAATTGTTGATATAGTAAAATAAATATGTACATAAAATATATTTTTCATTCCAACGAGTCATGACAGGGTGGGCGTGCGCGCGGCTCGGCCGACATCGTATCATAACTAGATCGTAATGAAACTCGACGCGCGAAAACACTCCGCTTTAACGAAACGGATTGATATAATTGCTTAGTAATCTCGCTTTCGTATCACACGTACTTTATGAGAGGCGGGCACTTATTATTTCGGTAGACGCCTCTTGTCTGCTTTCATTAATTTAATACACTAAAGGTGAAGTTGAAGAGCACTCTTACACGTAACACAGCTGTAGCTGAGTATTTGTATTATGTATGAGTATTGTGTAATTACTCAACTATTAAAAAGAGAAGTAATGTTAAAAAAACAACAAAACATCTACATATTGCGTTTGTACTACGTTCCAAGGAAGCTGTTAGCTACGTCGAGTCAAGGAATACTATTCACTGGTATCCTGTTGACACTACCACGGAGACAATTCTAAAAGATTTTGTCACAGTTTACTCTGTAAAATCCATAAGCATAAATACTTGTCAAGTTACACGAATATTTTACGATTATTTTAAGCTTAAGTATCTAGTACTAGTACCTACTAGTATACTAGTACCTCTGTATATATGAATATTTTACTATGGAACAGATAGTCACGGTTAACTATTTTTAAATTGCCGATATTTCGTACCAATTGTATGGCGCATGGTTGCGTGGTTGTCGCAGTGACATAAGTTTAAAATCATAACTTATATGTGTTTCAACAGGGAGTTAATAAATAAATAAAAATATTTTTCCAGTAAATGTATGAAAGTACCTGTATAAAAATCTCTAGGTAATCTCTGCAGTCTTTTATGCCATTTTAAAATGAACGACGAATAAGTATGTTAAATACCTAAGTAATTTAGCAGTCGGATTTTTTGTTTCTCTTTTAGTTTAACTTGATTTGTGTTGCCGTAAGTATTTGCCGCAGAACTAGGGCGGATTCACTTTTCGAGACGTTCCATCGTAGTCTTCGGTAACAAGGCTTGTTAAAAATATATTCCTAAATACATTACTCAATTGTAATTTTAATTTAAGTCCAACAAAAATTTTCATCCCGTATTCTTTGGCATTTGGGAGGGAATTTTCTCTTCAAATTAAATGTTAATAAACAGAACGTATGTTCCTCAAAATTAAGAAATAACCCAAATCGGTCACTAAATGACGAAGTTGTACATTAAAAACGCAACTAATTGAGAACTTTCAAATTTTTCAAGTCATTTGAAAAGTAGTAACAATGACTACTAAAGGAACGGGAAATGTTAGAACGTCCTGGACCCTTTGCATTAAATGTTAGAACGTCCTGGGCCCTTTGCATTAAATGTTAGAACGTCCTGGACCCTTTGCATTAAATGTTAGAACGTCCTGGACCCTTTGCATTAAATGTTAGAACGTCCTGGACCCTTTGCATTTAATAATAGTAAAATAACATTAGCTTAATGCGCGGTGGCGCCGGTGGTCGACATTTGTTCGTCCATAATTTGTTCATATCTACGATTTAATCACCAAAATCGGTATCTTAACGGCGGTATGGGTTGCTCAAATATTTGTGTATAATTGTGGCTGTCGTAAACTAGCGACTCCGCGGTTGGCCGCTCCCCAGAAGAATGAATCCAACCTTCGAGTCGATGAGAGTGCCGTTTTAAAAAATAATGTCCTAAATGTTTTCAAGTTAACCAAGAAGCTTTTGAATGCATGAATGATACTTGAAAAATACTGTCAACATACTTTAAGTTCTGTCAGTATAAAGTTTGAGTGTCCGGTTTATGTAAAGTAAATAAATACATAAGTGATGTTGCTAATTTATTATACATGGGTACCTCTACCGTATCTGACGAAACAAGGTTCGCAAACCAAAACGAAACCTAACCTAAACCTTAACGAAAACCAAAAACCGTAATGATTTTTATTCATGTACTTTAATATTATTCATTTCTAAAAATTGCTAAGTTGCAGCCTTCGGATCGCTGACCCTACGCAGCACACAGCAACAGATCACATCGGGTCGTTATTTCTCTACCTCGCGATAAAACTATGCCAAGATATAAACTAGTCCAAGAAAGGCCCTCGAATGCCCGACGTCTTTGCGCAGTTTGAGTAGTGTCGCCATATTACATTAGCAGAACGTTTAGGAATTTAGAGATAACACGAGTTAAGTAAGGATTAAGGAACGTCTACTTGAAGTACTTAATAGAGAATGTATTTTATTTTAACTAACTTACAAAAAGTAACAAACAAATATGTCACGTAAAACTTAATGATATAGATAAATAACATTACAACTCCGTAACTCACGTCAAATTTAGAAAGTTTTTTAAACATACAACGTTAAATGCGATTATATTATTACTATTTATTAGCTTTACTTACTTCTTATATTGGGGAGAGCTCGACTAGTTTCTGATCTTTCAAGGTCCTTGCTGATAAGCTCTCGCCGTCGCTTTGAGTCGAATACGCGACGGAGATTCTTCACAAAAGGACCTCGTATAGGTCGGAAGCTATAAGACGACGATAAGTGAGGTAAAAATATATTTAAAAGCACGATAGTGTCAGTAATAAAAAAGCAAGATAGCAACAACCGCTATACGACGTAATTATCAACAAGGGTCAATAACGGTTAGCTCATAAAATTGGCGAAATTTGACGAAAGAGGTAAAGTATATTCTATCGTGATATATCTCATCTTCAGTAAGTGTCCCGACTTGATGCCATTTAGTTGTGGCGATAGCAATCCTAAGTCAAACACTGATATAGTATTGACGCGAACGACAAGGAGTAGACGGTCTAGATGCACTAGTAAAATAATGATCGTAATGTGTTGATGGGAAGATTGA
The DNA here is from genome assembly GCA_018251015.1 of Phocides pigmalion okeechobee. NCBI lineage: Eukaryota > Metazoa > Arthropoda > Insecta > Lepidoptera > Hesperiidae > Phocides > Phocides pigmalion. The sequence continues at coordinate 8,439 of DWON01009192.1, read as the reverse complement.
GGTGTTGGGATGATACAAATAGAATTGAACGTACGTATTTGTACAGTAATACACTACCGGAAAAAATTAGAGATAAAAAACAAATATTTAGTAGTTTTTCAAATAGCCGTATTGTTGTTAATAATTATCATATTGGAATTTTGAAAAAGCATTTTAAAGCTTGAAGTTTCTAGTTTCGAGAAGATCTTAAGATAAAAAAAAAGTGTTCATAAATGTTAAAATCACCTCCAAAGTAAAAACCTTAATATACCGCTCAACATTGTTTTACGTTGAAAAATATATTATGTTTCAATTGTCTACACGTCATAACTTCATATTATTTAATGCTTCATATGATATTCGAATAACCCGATGGCGACCTCTGTCGCGTACAATAGTCGAGTCACAGTACAATCGACATATTTTTATCCACGACTACACAGCTAAGGTATGCAAAATAAAAATGCACAAGAAATCAAATGTACTTAAAATATAGACAACAATAAGAGCCGCACGAATAAGTAACAAATGAAACATGCTCTATTTATTAGAAGATAAGCTTCAATATGAGCGATCAATCATCACTTAACCAATTATTGACGAAATGACGTTAATGGAGCTAATGGCTGATCTAGAGCACGGTAACTCTGCGGCCGGTGTGACCACTCTATAAACTGTATATAGATGTCATTTTTTGCTCATTACCACCAACACTCGTCCAAACCACCTCTGGATCGAACATAAATACGATGTACTGGACATTCCAGTGGCGTGTGACGAGAATTCCGCCATTGTTGATCATCCAGATAGCTTTATGATTCTAACCTGAGTATGCCCAAGCGAGCCGTCGAACTTCGTGTTGGGAATGTGTGTCGTAAGATTGAAATTCAAGATAAAAATTAAAGCTTGTATAATATTATGGATAAGGTGCTTGAAGATAAAAAATATAAATACATTTCTACTGCCCAAAGTATAATATGACGGTAAAAAGTTTTAACATGAATTGATGCATTCAACTCATAAATATTACAAGAATTATGAAACCGAAAAAAATCAACACACAATAAAGTAAGTAAATATATCAAACTACTTGAATTTACAGCAACTACGATAACCAAATCGGGAATTACTGAAGTATTTATATTATTCACATAAGAAATATAAAATAACAATTGGATATGGAAGGACGTATAAAACACAGCAGATACTCGTATTTTAATGAAAACTGGAAACACATAAAAGCATGATAATCTGATTGAAGTCACAGGGACCGCGGCGGAGGAAAAAAGTATACAGAGCGAAGCATTGAGTGCTAATACAAAATTATCATATCTCAAACTGGCCGCGGCGGACTCGTTGTTGACGGCTTGTGTCTCCCATCTACACATGTGTACACTTGACAAATGGGAAATAAAGAAATGTTTTAAAAACGCCACTCAGTATGTTCATAAATAAACGACGCTTTACACCCATGGTTTCTAGGACTGCTTGGGACGTGGGTGCCATGGACACACAAAACATCCAGATTCAGAATAGTAACCTAAATAATTATTCGTACCCTTTACCGGTGAAACAAGTACTTATGGTGGTAACCGCTATGTCATATGCGACGTTTAAAAAATTTATTATTACTACGTAGTAACAAGTTTTTACAGGTAATACTACAGTTCAATTGGAGAAGTACCCCCACCGCACTCATAATCTGCTGTGAAATAACTCTTGTGTTTCGGTTGGAGAGGTGCGATTGCCATTTACACTTAGCGAGGCGACCATCCTCAAAACTAACAAGGCATCTACACACGACCTCAGATAGAACATCAGTTCTGTTGAAAACTGTATGTGGATGTCCATGGGCTCCAAGCTCTTAACATCAGGTGGCGTACACGTTCGTTTGCTAATCTTCTCAAATAATATAACAAAAAGAAAACGTAAGATCTTAACAGAATATTCAGTAATGAAAATGTAATAACATTTCATTAATCTGATACAATTGCCAAAAACTCTATTATGTTTAAATCAAACTCGTACATCGTAAGATACATTCTAGATACATGATAACATTGGAATATTAAACAATCACAGACAAGAACATGATTACATCATGCGGAAGCTCGCTACAAAAAATTATATGAACACGAAGACCCAGCTATAAAATAGAAATTCATTTTGTATGACAAGAACAATATTTTAATCACAACATGTAACTGTCTCCAGTTTATCTGATACCAAGTTTTTGTCTCCATTGACTCGTTCCATCGATTAAGTTTTTCCTCTGGATCTTTCCTTACTCGAACTTCGCGGCTTACAATGTATCGAAGTTATTTGTTTTGTGTGCCACGTTTCAGGGAATTGATGTACAGGATATTTATAAAAGGTTAAAGTATGCGCGCCTTTTCCGTGATTTAAATTGTAATGAAATTTTTTAGTCAGCATTTTTACTCAGCATGGGCTTATATAATTAGGGGGGCTGTCATCAGAATTCTGTATCCGTTACATGTGCGTATGGCAGTTGTTAGACCAATAGTTTGACCGGGGAGGTACCATCGCCTTCCTCAAAATCCGCTGTTAAAGAATTTCTTGTGTTTCAGTTGGAGAGATGATTCAGAATGCAAATTTAGAATGAATCGAGACGACCATTTCAAAATTACTATACACAACGCTAGGCAAGATTTGGATGTAGATGTGCTTGGAAAGCAGAGACCATTTAATATCAGATAATAATATGGCCTGCAAGCTCATTTACTTCTTTTCCAATATGAAAAAATGTGTGACTAATATAAAATTTAAAACGTAGCGTTCGAATGTAGCTTTTTCTGCGTGACATTTGGGATAAAACTAGTCAATCTTGGTACATTTTTAATCGTTAGAACTAATGAAACCTTCCGCCGCCCCATAACTGTAGTTAAGCCCAAAGTCAAGTAAACAGTATTTAATTCAGTAAACCTTCTGATACAACCACACCACCGCCATTTTTGATTTTACTATCATGAATCTTAATGTCACATCACATTCATGTCATTGATCGTTTTCCGAGAGAGCGATTGAGGTTATAACAAAACCAAATTGACTATAATCAATTATTACTATAACTAAAAAGTTACATAAATAGTAATAATATAGTTATTTTTGTAACTGAATGATTACTGTAGCGATGAGTACCCATTAATTAAAGAGCCGTTCGAGAGCTATAAAAATCAATCCGAACTTATTTGTCTGGATAAACGTACTAGCGGTGTCTTTGGCGGTTCTACAGTAACAGCGAAAAGGGAAAAGTATTTATAAGTCTTTCCAGTAAACCTTAAGTACTCTCGCAGCAAACATTAATAACGATTTAAGATTGTGCCCATTTATAGAAACTTTCTGCTTATTGTAATTACCTCACATTTCTCAGTAGGCTAATAGTAGTATTAATGACACTTTTTAAAGGCAGATGCTCGATGTCTATCTCATTACGTTAATTGATTTACGGGTTCCGGCTTAAGTTAATCACTATAATATTTCTTTCCTGGCGTTCATAAAAATGAGTCTATCGATCACCGATACGTAAGTCCAGCTAGGTCGTGAATCCATATACGAACTGAAATAAGATCCGTATCATACTTGACGCATAAGAATATTATGCGCCGCGCAATCGTACGCACCTACGTATGAAAAAAGATACATTGGTCATATATATCTTGCAATACTCTGCATTCAATATTTAATATTTAAAGATGAGAAAACTACAATTAGACCGAAAAGGTACCATCGCCGCCTTCATAAACCACCGTAAAGCATTACTTGTGTTTCAGTTGAAGAGGTGTGGTTACCCGTTACACTTTGAAGGGAGGCAACCATCTTAGTCCTCAGGAGTAGCAACGTATCTACGTTCGAGCTCAAATACGATTTCGGTCGTGTTTGTAGTTGTACGTGAATGTCTATGGGCTGCGACAAATTAACATCAGGTGGTTTGCGTTCTCGTTTGTTACTCTTCTCACATAAAAAAAATATGGTTAGGGGCCCCGGGCATAAAAAGGTTAACCAGACTCGGAAGTTGCAAATAGGTTTATTGATCTAGATGTACATCCACCTTCGATTCCGAAATTACATAAATTTAAAACAAGTTTACACTGAAAGATAGAATAATAGACAATGGCAAGCCCGCATTTCCCACAACTTATATTTCGTCTGCCTGCTTTTATTAGTTTCTGTAACCGCAAGACTACTGCGGCGAAAAAGCAAGAAAAAAATACCAATGAAAAGGCACCTGCATTCTTATACGCAATATTTATATGTATCAAAATAAGTATTTAAGTAATTATCTTTAAAAATAAATCATTAAATTTTAATTTTATCGTTGGTAGATCAATTTATCACTCTTCACGTATTTCTCACTCTTTGATAAGTTCAAATATATAAGATCAAATAGTACACTTCAGTTTAATATTTATTAGTAGTCATCAAAGTTATCAAAGTCATCGCAATTGCATTACATCGACGATCTACGTTGCGCTTACGTAGATCGTCGATGACGCTTACGATTACGTTAACATGTTTTTACGAATACAGATTTACAGCGAAGCGTTTGTTTCATTTGCACGTGTCTTAATAAAATATATTGTTCATAACTTAGTGTTAGATTTCTCTTAATCCAAATCAGATTCATAAAAAATACAATTCAATTTCATTTACCGATATCGTAATTCAAACGGGATCATTAATCGCGGAATTCTTTTATTTATGATACAATGTAACTAAAAAACAAACAACGTAAAATATATCAATAAAAAGGTTTATTTCACGGGATCGTACCAAGGTTTGATGGTATCTTGGGGCTACAATATTTATTGTTAAATAACAGATTCCATAAGTATAAAAAAAATATTCACGGAAGAAATATCAATCTGTAACCAATCTTTTTGAAGTAATACAAGTGACTTACAGAAAGGAAAAGCAATCAGGGCAATCTAAATTGTGTATCGCGCCGGTAATGATGCGCGGTCGAGCGGTCGAGCGGTCGAGCGGTCGCGCGCTGTTCCCACACTCCGGCTTCCATTTACGTTATTTCACGCTCCGCGGAAGGATCAGCTGCTTTTGAACAATACACTCCAATGTCGAGGTTCTTTTGAGAAATTTTAATTTCAATTTTTTGAGTTCTTACCATTGTCGTTTTATAGTTATAAGACTGAGTCACTGGTACAATGACGGATATTTTTTTATATTACACAACAATAAAAAATTGGAGATGATCACAAATAGTGAGGATAGGAAGTGAGGATTTAAATGGAAAATTAGTTGTACATAAAAATTGCTTTCATATTAAAACATCACAATAACTGCTGCCGTCTAATCCTCTCTCTTTCTCCCTCTTTAGTGGATAAATGTGGTAGACCATGATCTCATTCTTTTTTAAGTTGAGGATTTATGTTGAATATGCATAGAAATGAGGCTAACAGGGAAACACTAAAGGGATAACGATGAACGAATACTTACAAAAACTCTTCGTCAATGCAAGCAATGAATTGGCAACTTATCCGTTGTTGTAAATATGTAGATATGATTCGCTTTTAATCCGATAGTTTTCTCATCGTTACTTTAATTATTATTAACAGTATGAACGAAGTGAACGAAGATCGAATACAACGTGGAAACAACATTTCATTTTAACTTTCGTTTCGGTTTTCGACAGGTACGATTACCACCACTCTTACAAATGTTGTCAATCTCAAGAAAAATAGAGTAGTTGCTCTAAAAATAAGGTAGATTGAAAAGAAAATGTTGTCATCGAATCGGGTGACATCACCTGATCGCCCCACCTGCCTATTTCGTTTTACCTGAACTTCTTATAAAAAGGGACTTTAGTTCTAGCTGGTTACGCATTATATTCGGAAGCGTCGCGGTACACGGACAGCTCTTTGTTCCTGGCCCTTTCTATTGTCACTTAGCGATGTGATTGCTATTATGATTGTCACACTAGATTGCTGTAATAGTTTAATTGAATAACTCGCTAACTTTATATTTGATTAAATCACTGCAGTATCACTTCTGATGCCCGAATCGCCCCCTGTATTTCTATGTTCTCTCAATATTCTTATATAAACTAAATCCTCAGAAATTGCTACCTACAAGTTCATGGAGAAACTCAGTCCTGTTAGTGGTTGTATGTACATATCCATGGTCTGCAGTGACCACTTCATATCAGACGGCATGTGGCTTTTTTTACTTTTCACACATAAAAAAAGAACTGATACACCACGTGTTGCACATTAATCTCGACAGAGATAACAGTAACATCAAAGGTAAAATGAAAAAGCAGACTAATTACGAAAAGAGCTAGTTGAGTTTGTGTCGTGGTCTTAAGTCTGTCACGAGACTACTTTATCTATTACCTCAAAGTCAAAAGAAAATTGCCTGAAAACCCTATTTGAAGTTCTCGAAAGACAGTGTTTTTGGAATAAAGGAGCCATTAGCATATTACTGTTCTCACAGCACTCTGTGTGATAACTGATGCCGCAGATGGATCTTTGCTCTTTCATATTACGTGGCGGGCAGTTACACGCCCCGGCACGTCGTGATACACCCGGTAAGGCAAGAGTAACTTAACAGCTATTACAATTCATAAATATTTTACTATGTAATGTGTACTCACAATTACCGATTTTTGAACCGGTTGTATGGCTCGTGGTCACGGCTAAACTGCGATAACAGGGCAAACGGTTGAAGATCCAAGATTAATGGTAGATTATCATTGATCGTAAGTACCAGGTACATATTAAAGTGTATTAATTCCGCGGTGAAAGTATGAACAGTATAATTTCAACTAAAAAGTAATAGGCTTAGAGAAATTGCATGTTCCCTTACAGACCAGGTGCTCATTTATTAAAAATATGGGTTATTTTTTCATTTATGTACTCGATTCAAATTTAAACTAAACTGCAATACAATTCATCACCTATTTTTGACCCATAAGTGGTATTTCGTATAACGCTTGATCTATTTGTAGATTCCTATTTCACTGTAAAGCCGTCTTAAGCGTATCAGATATTTAATCAAAAATATAGTAAAAAAACTAAAATGAAAAAACGAGAACAGATGAATTAAATTAGGAAAAGTACAAATCTTAACCTATGGATTGATAAATATCTTGTTAAACTTTTACTAAAAATATCAAATGTATATATGCTTTATACTAAATAAAAATATTAAAAAAACATGAATTTCCAAAAATTCATGGACATAGATAAATCCTTTGACCCCGACGTGATTTGAACACGCAACCTTCTGATCTGGAGTCAGACGCGCTACCGTTGCGCCACGGAGTCGATGTCTGCCATTGCTAAATTTATTATCACATTGGGTTACGAACGAAAAATTAAGTTGCTGATTGATACAACTCATACACTAATTCAGGTAAAAATTCAAGTACAGAATTAAGGAAACTTCTAGTCTACTCAGTCGATCCGTCACGATAACAAGATGTACTAAAAATTTGACAATCGTTATAAAAAAGAAGAGACAAAATAATTACGTTTTACTATATACCGGGTACGCACTAGTAACGATTTTTGAGATTTGTTTGCCAATATTTCGAATAACTTGCATGGCTAAATAAATAAGAGTATTTAACGGATACTCACGGTTAACACTTTTTAATTGCCTATATTTCGTACCAGTACTCGTTATATAGAAAAATGTAATAGAACATAGCAAGTAACAGGACCAGAGGTTCATCCGGTGTTTGCACTAAATTTGAAGCGGATTAAATCAGGAGGTAGTCTTCTTGGAAAAGAAACACAAATAAAAGAGTAACGTTATTGTTTGCCCAATACCATTATATAATAATAAGGATATAAGAATAAGATAATCGGGATGAGTACCATTTCACCCTAATATTTATTTAAACAGCAGTTAATTTGAGAGCTCATAAAAGGTCAAAATTCTTGAAAAAATGTAAGGCGACCCATTAACTTTCCTCCTGAATATGAAGTGGGATAAAAGCACGTTAACCATTTTTCAAAGCTGTTCGAAGGGCGGGATCACCTAATCCCTGTTTAAAAGAAAAGTCATTTATTTTAGGGGAAGAAAATGTAAAAAATCCTTCTTTTCCAACGCCATTGCTAACGGATTTTGGGCGAGATGACTAGAACTTTATACTTACTTTTGTCGTGATGTTATTAAATTACCTACTTGAGTTTTTGTATAGAATGTAACGTACAAAAAATACTGATACATAAGTCTTTCATGTTGTTTTTATGATACTTCGAATAATATTTATCTATTTGTAAAATATATAATACTTCTTAATTATTACCAAATAGCCTCAAAATAACATTTACAATTATAATAAAGCCTTATTATTATTTTTATAGCGAAAGAGTCAGAAACGGGCATACAGGCTACCTGCTGTTAAGTGGTCACGGCAGCCCATGGACAACCACGTCCAATCTCAAATAGAACAGAAGTTCTATTTAAGGATGGACG
>DWON01009191.1:0-11581 GCA_018251015.1 Phocides pigmalion okeechobee | reverse complement strand
AACAATATCTCTGTTTAGAATCTCAACAGTTTTATAGAACACAATTAACCGGTAAATCACGTCGCGGCTGCGAAATAAAGAAGAGTAACGACCACAGCAGCGAAGAGTGCGGTATTACGGTAATAATAGTGGAACAGTCGATAACACAGCCTGTGCCCGCTTAAGAACATGTACAAGCAATCATAGTTCTTATAACTACAGCGATAAGTATGAATATAGGGTGATAGATTTTGAAGTAGATGAGAAATATCTTAAAGTGGTGTACAAAGGACTATTGATGAGAATTCCTCAAATAGGTGCGCAAGGCTTCCGGTATGAATCGGTCGTGGCTTTAGTGAGTGGTTTTGCGGTGTACGAGCGTTTTGCCATTTTACATAAATTTAAACATATTGTAAATTTATACTATTATCAGCACTGAAGTAGATTGTATATCTACTATGTAACGGGTACACATGATTAACGATTTTTAACTAATGATATTTCGAACCACTTGCATGGCTCGTTTAGCCGTGATCACGACCTATGCATCTGTTTCGAGATATCGGCAATCAAAAATTGTTAACTGTGAGTACCCGTTACATAGCAAAATATGTATATTGAACATTATCCTAGTAGTTTTTGTAAGTTTCGATGTGGGCTTGCCAGCGGCACTTATAGCCAGCGGCACTTATGAACAAGGCTTATAATAATTTTTATGCTCAGAAGTACTACAGATTTATAGGACCTAATCATGTTTGAGTTTAGACGTCAGGTGATCTGCATACTTATTTATAACTCTCATTTCATTTTGCTCTAACAGATAATTTTCTTAAACTGAGAAATAATGTTTAGTCGCATTTTTAAAATGATAATTTACAATTTAGGTTCATGACATTTTAATGTTATGTAAAATAACAGCAACGTGAAAATCTAAATTCCCATATTAACATAACACACTGTTTCTCCTTATCCGCTGTTACTTCATTACCCCAGTAATTATAATGATTAACACACAATAGTATGTCGGTAACCAACTCGGTGGATAGTTGACCGAATGCCAGACGCAGGTGGAAAAAACGATTAAACACGCGCCGATTTGTCGCTACTACTGCGTCATGACATATATCACCACATTCTTTCCAAGCTGGACAAACGCTAAAACGGAACGATAAATTGTTGTGCTGATTTTATTTAGTTGTCTCTTCCGAACTCGACTCATACTTGCAATAATATGTTCGATACATCTCTGGTCAAAACGACTCAATAGCAAGAACTGGAAATTCAAAGATAAGGTACAAGTAAGGCAAGTAGCTAAAACGAACGATACCTAGTGCTGCAGTGAGAACAAAAACAAAAATGTCGACAACAGCAACAAGCCACATGAAGTCGTCAAACTCGGCAAATATATTGATGTGCAAACAATGGTGGAAAGTGTGCTGGATGTACGGCGACCAAGAGAAATACTACAGACAGTTGTATGGCAAAAAGAAACCAAATAATATTAACACGAGTTTCCTTAACTTCGACAACGACACCAAACGACCCGGCGCCCAAATAACCGAGCTAACAGATGATTTCTTCGAAGACACGAGTAATTTTAACCAAATAGAACCAGCGCCGGATGAAAAACCTAATGAAAAAGAGTGGTTTGGTGTCGAAACTGAACCCATTTACGGTTTCGACGCTACCTGGCAGAAAGACCAAAGAAGACAACCAATACAGAGTTACGAAGATTTGAACGAATTGTTCGGTTCAAATCTCAGTAGTGATAATATAAAAAGCATGCTCAGTAACGGTCTACCTCTAGAAGCTAACAGTCAAGTAATAGATTCGAATGAACAGATACATAAAAACGGTAACGTGTATGGGAAAACTTCTAAAACGGTTTGCAAGACGAAGAAAGGGGCGTTAGTGACGGAAGAAACCGAGATCTCAACCGATGGGAAAAGTACTGCTAATTTAAGGTTCCAAAGATCGACGGTGAAGAGTGGTCCGAACAGGATAAAAGAAGTGTTGCAACCGCTGAAGGAAGACAGAGTGTTGGACGACTACTCACGGAAGAAGTGCATCGGCGACAAGCTGACCACTACGACCACGACGCTCGTGACGGTGTCGCAAACGATGGTGACCTGCTGTAATGAGTGAGTATTTTTCATATTGTACTTGTGTCGAAATCAAGTAATTTCGACTAAAATTCAATAAAAAATAAATTGTGTTCATATCTTATTTTGAAAGGAATTTGGTATACAAAAACATGCCTATATTTTTGAAGATGGTACAACTTCTTGATATTGAGCTGAGTGACATCACACCATACACATTACTGCCTTCTAGCAACGTCATTGTTCTATTCTTAGAAGATATGTGATAATGCGTTTCATTTTACTCCCCAAGAGCAACGCATGACCCTCAGATCTCCAAGTCATTTATGTTCTACATTGAGTTGGTTACAGATAGTTGTAGCGGCTACATAGCATCAGGTGGGATGGATACCGGTTTATTACTTCCATTAAATGTAATAACTAGTGGCACTAATAGGATAATACCAAAACTTATTTTGAATAACCTTAATCGGACGTGATAAATATATAGCGATCTAACTGTCGTAAATTTTGATTGCATCACGGAATTTCGTAGGATCCACCTAAAAGGAAGTAATGTAGTGTTTATACGTAGAAGACAACATAATGGTCTCTACATATGCAGGCACAGATGGTAGAGACAAGCTTATAGAGCTGTAGAATCGTTGTTCCAATGGCTTTCAACCCGCTATTCCCGATAATGATGTTACGAGGAATTTCACAATGCGCTTGCGGTTTCAGTTCGGGCCGCAGTTTAAGCGATAAAATGTGGTGGATTGTCTTGTTTTAAAATTATATTATTTATCTCTAGGTTGTAGAACTCTCGCTGGGAGACACCACAATACCGGGGGAGCCTTAGTCGTGTTTGAGGTTGGATCTAAATGTCCACAGGCTGCAAAGACTGTTTAAATTTACTGGTTCTATTTTAAATGTGCTACCCTTCGACACAGTAATTAGGATTGAGAAACGTACAATATACTTTTTAAAATATCTTTTATTGTTTATAATAGCAGTCGCCTTAATACGTTATTGTATGTGTGTATGTTATTTGTGTAATATGTGACACATTTGCTATAATAAAAATTTAAAATATTTAAATTATATTTTGTATTATAATGCATCGCCTACATGTATAATTGGAAATATTCTTAAAATTGGCAAATTAATATTTAATAAATATATTCTATCACTGCACGCTTGAACTGGCACCGACTATAAAACAAAAAGAAACCTATTGGACCTTTTATGTTACAGTGCGTGCATAATTTGCTACAATTTACTGAAATCGATAACATCAATATCCTGCGGTACACGTGGAATAAAACTTATAGTGAAATAAATGTATTTACTAATGGACACGCGATAGAAATTATACTTCGGATATGCGTACGAACATACTAGACTTCGGACATGCGTACATACTATCAAAAGGTCGTTTCAAATTATTTTCAATACATAACGTTCGATTAAAACAGTTTTAAGTAACACAGTTCATTGCGTCAATTTTTGAATAAAGCATAAATTTTAGGAAAATTGAGCAGAATATCTCTTTAAGTTTAGAGTAACTTAAAACTACAATAGAGTGTTTATCATGTTTTTATTGTTTTTTTTATTTGTTTATTATATTGAATAACTCATAGTATTTTAATATATTGCAAAAATATTTAATAAAGATTTACATGGTATTAAATATACTAATAAAAAGTGTTACAGTTTCATGATATAAAAGACTTCAACGCACTACGTACGTACTTTGAAAAATTAATCTTCTATTACTCGTCCTATTAATAAAAAGTCACTAATATTGGTTCACGGTAAAAGCTGTTATCGCTGAATATACATTAAAATACTTCCAGTTATTTATAATCTATCTCCTTATTATATACCGAATTAACAGTTGAAGATTAAGGTTTCAGGGAACAGGTTTTAAAATACTTAGAAGGCTTAAAAGTTTGATGATTTTATGAAATCTCGTGAATAAAAATTGAGTCATCTTTAGTAGCCACAAAAAGTGTTGAGATATTTCGTTGTTAACCTAGACTGCCTTTTTAACTTAACTGTTACAAAACTCTTCGCCTTTAAAGTTGTTTTGTTCGCTACACATTTTTGCTTTTTGTTATAAAATAATATTATTTAAAAGGTGGTGGAGCCGTTAGAGCTCGTCCGAGGCGGTACCACCGCCGCCCTCGTAACCCGCCGTAAAGTAACATGTCCTTTATGTATTATGTTTCGGTTGGGGAGGTGTAGTTGCCGGATACACATTATTTGAGGCGACCATCTTATTCCTCGAGCGTAGAAACGCATCCGCGTCCATCCTTAAATAGAAGTTCTGTTCTATTAGAGACTGGACGTGGTTGTCCATGGGCTGCAGTGACCACTTAACACCAGGTGGCCTGCATGCCCGTTTCTAACTCTTTCATGATAAAAAAAATAGAGAAATTGTAACATTATCGATTTACTGTAAAATGAAAACGTTAAAACGAATTATAATAAAAGGCTAACCTAAGCAATATAAAGGAAGTCCGTGTCTATGCGGTACGTTGCCAAGAACGCTAGCCACATTCCCGTGTTGAATAGCCATCGCAATTCTTTGCACGAGGTATGAACTATATGCATATTACTCTCCTATAACCAGCAGTATCGATCAAACTTGGGACCACTTGATTAAAAAAATTGCCGCTCGGTCCAAATAGATATTGTTTGAAGTTTAAAGTTTAATTTATGATAGTTTTTCTGATGGGTAGTAAAATGCTAATATGCACACTATAAAAGTCAAAGAAAAAGTCTGGGAAGCTTGTTATAATGAGACTTTCGCTTTCTCCATAGTTGATATTTATAACCACGTTAGGTTCAAGAGAAAACATTTAATAATTACGCTTTAGACACTCATGAACCTTTACAAGGATTCCCTTAGTCGTGGGTGCCGCGAACACACGCAAATACGAGTGCACAAATATCCAGAACAGAACCTAAATTCTATATATGTAAAAGAATAAGGTGACTGAGAGATCAAGAAATCAACGCACAGCCGAAACCGCTGAAATTACAATCCTGATATTTTGGCAATAGGTTTCCTATATAGAATATACTAGCATTAAAATAAATATATATGTTTTTAATTTTATCCCTAAGGAGGTAAATACATTTTGAAAGTTTGTATAAATATATTGCTATATCAAGACAGCAAACCTCAGGAAAAAAAAGAGTTTTCAGAATAAATTTCTTAACAGTTTAATTGATATGAAGTTAATTATTTTCAAAATACACATCATATACGTTTCGACTTCAAGCGAGAGCGCCGAGTCATTAATTAAGTAACATAAGGTAGGTCATAAGGTAGCTAACGTAACAGTATACTAAAATTACTTTATTCATCCGTTTTTCATGAATATATAATAAACTGTTTAATTTCTTGTTGTGTTTATATTAATTATCGATGGTTGGTTTCAAATTACGTTTAAGGCATGTTACGAAGAAGAATAACCTAGATATATTCATGATAATAAGATGCAAGGAAAATAGTTTTTTTTGCATAAATGTGCAACGCCCTTTTTTAAAATAAAGTAAAACATAAAAATGCAGTATATTCTCGTTCAGTAGGAAAGATAATACCTCTCCAGATGAACTATTGTACCTAGTTTTACCACCAATATTATTATATCATCGACCTATCATATATCCCTGAGTCTCCAGTAAATGCCATCCAACTACATGGGAAACATAATTCCGTTTTCCTTAAAGACAATATTGAATAAAAATCGTGCGTAACACTTGAATAATTCCCGCAGAACAGCCTCAACGCCTGTCAGCCGGCGCGTTGAACCAAAAACGCGTCAATTCCGCCCGTTGATCGATCACCTGCAGTAAAAGAGTACAAAAACTCAATTATGTCACGATTGTATCAATTTACAACGCGAATGTTCAGTTTAATCCGCGCAATTTAAAGATACTGGCTCCGTGTTCAGTGCCTTTGCCTCAAAAAATGAGAAGAATAAAAAGTATGAAACAAGATGGCTGCGAGCGAGACATGACGATGCTATCTCGTCCCGCTACCGTTTGCAGGCGTCGATATAGGACAATCGCATACGGTATACTTTTTTACACTCTTCCATTTTAATACTAGAATTTTGCGCGTGATCCCATATCTGGTAATCCTTTGTAATTTAAACGTGATATAAAATATTGTTAGCAAATAATTGTAAGCATATATGCCTTATTATAAAGCTAAACGATAAAAGGAGTGTAAATATTAATCAATTCACTATTTATTTCTGTTAGTATCATTAGTGGTATTATTTTTAGTAGTATCTACTTAGAAATAATATCTGTGACAATTGCAAAAAGAGTTGCATAGTCATTTTAGAAGTTCAGTTATACCAACTACTGGTACAGTATATACCCCATATTTACTTTATTCCACACGACATATAATACTCTACACCGCTTTTAGAGAAACTTGGAGCATTATCTTCCCGTTTAGATGAAGGTTAAATAATCGACCCTTTCATAACAGCAATAGCGCAATTATATTTCGTTTAGAAAATGGGCAAAAGTGTGCCAGCTTTGTCCTCAGGACTACCAAAGATATCAAACAAGACAATATCTTTCAGCTAGAAAGATGAGCTGCCGTGTATTATCGTCTTCAGGAATATCAAACCATCAAAAAGGATTTTAATACAGATTGCGGTTAGATATTGACGTCCATGGCCATTAGATGGCCTTAAGGTCGTCTGACGCGTTCAAAAATTACAAAAAATATAATTGTCTTTTTTTAGCTTACTCTAGTGCAGTGTCCATAAGTTTATTTTTATTCAGAGCACGCAAATTGTATTGCGTGTGCTACTGGTCCCACGTCTTTTGTTGAGCGCTTGATGGATGAACGCGTTCGTCGATTCCTTCCTTATTGTTCGAAGATTATGTTCCTTACGCATGTTTTTAGTTTTTTTTTTGATCAAGGGTTTTTATAATATTTGCGAAGGCTTTGTGCTCCATTCAGGCTTTTAATATTGACGTCAATCCGCTGAATGAACATGGGGATTTGTTGGATAATTCCTTCATTTCAATTATAAAACCATCAATTAAGTTATATTTGAAAAAGTTTACATATCTGACTGGTTTTTGTATTCGTTCGATGTTGAAATAAATTACAGTCACAGATAAGAAGAAAAGTAGAACGAGCCTTTGAAACAATCGAATACTAGATAAAAAACGATCAAAAAATTAGAATTGAAAATTAGAATTTACAGATTTTTTTTAAATAAAATGAATAGTAGTTAAAAAATCTACCGGACAAATATTACCAAAACTTTATTTAGCGCGATTGAAAGGAATTCAATTATGAAGCGTATTAAATATTTAACTTTTAGATAAGTAATTGAAAAAAGTGGGAAAACCTAGGAAATTTATATTTTCCTTAAGCCGATAACGATGTTATAGTACCGAAAACTTTTTATGTGTAATTTTATTATAAAGTGCATTATGAAAATAAAGTACTTTAATAATTTTCAAAGTAATAATTTTCTAAAAACAAAGATCTTTTTGTCAAAATAACAGTATATATTACGTGACAGTTATGTTATATGTGAGTGATATCAATTTCAATTCAAAAGCAGTCTGCAGCAGTTGTTGCCGCAATAGGAGTCGATTGCAGTTACGCTCTATCTGCTCTCCTTTCAACAATCTTAGTCGCGAAGTCATTTCCATGACTCACATTTATCCACATCTACAAACCAGGCAATAAAAGCGAATTGCGTTTGTTATTTTATGAAGTGCTTTTAGCTAGTAATGTAGTTGGGTGAGTGGAGGCCGCAATTTAATTTAATATTTTTAATTGCAAGATTATGAAAATGGCCGCTAATCGCTATTACATCGCTGACCGGTTTGTATTCATAAATGTACCTTGTAAAGAAAACGACTGCATGTGACGACTTATCGTTACGATTTTAAAGCCGACTTACTTACGATACTGTAAAGTTACCTACGTTGATTTATAATACTCTTCTGATTTTAAATATCGCCAATTGAAATCTTTAATCGAGAGTACTTATTACATAGTAAACCATTGTACTCTTGACAAAAGTCTACAATGTTTCGCTTTTCAATATATATATTTATGGATCTATCAAAATCTATATATATATTTATGGATTTTCAAAAAAGCAGGTTATACGTTTGTCTTCTTCTCTATATCATTTTTGTATTAAAGTGTTTTTGTCGAAAATGATCAATTCCAAAAATGTTTATAATTTTCTGTTTTTAAAATAAGTATTAGAGGATTACAAAATATTACAAACTGGATGTCAGAAACATCCTCAACTTATAGACAAAAGAATAAATATGCTGCCTTTTCTCTTGTGGATATAGATAGAGCTTTCAACGTAAACGTTTACGTAAATATAAGATCGTACTATTATAATTATATTGACGCAGTCGTCAGATATAATGTTCCCGCGGATTACTTCACAGAATTTCGTGTAATATTCCAACAGATTACTAACAATTTTAATTGAATGTCCTTTACGGTATAAAGTACAATTTGTTTGAGATTAGATCTCTGTTTTATGTTTCTTGTCAACTATAAGATAGTTGTTGCTTTATATTCAAATAAATTGCCTTCTGGTTTTAGATTCTCGATACTCCACTTTAGATATTTCTAATCTCAATTTGTGTAATTGTTTTATGCAAATGTTATAGAAAAGTTTGTAAGAGTCAAGGCTGCCCAGTTGAATGTATAACAATATTAATATCGGCGGCAGTGACCACTTGAAAGCCGCAGGTATACGATAATATCTATCATATCTGTATATCTAAACATGTATATAATCTAATGTAAAAGAGGAATGGGACTAACTGAAACTGAGAACTATGCACAGCTGAGACCGCTAAACCTAGAATCCTGAAGTATTACAGATATGTTCTTCATTTAGTTTAAGTGAGCACTGGGAGAGCAAATGGGAGATTTATATTTGCATGACTTTTATTCCTTTTATAGATTTACTTCAACTATAAATATAAGATAAAAATTGACGTGTATGATTTTTTGGAAAGTATTGTATTGATTTCGTTACGAATAAAACATATATATTTGAAGTGTGCAGAAGCCACTGACATCGACAGCGGAAGGATGTGGTGAAGCTCGAAAATATTGCGTGCGGTTATTTATACACTCGCTTAAAGGGGAAATTATAATGTCATAAACGAACCCACAAACATAGACAAGTGTTTAATCAAGTCGCACCGTTGGATTTCTTTATCATCCTAAGAAAATAGTGTTTGGGAAAACTGAGATAAATATGACAATTGAGATAATTGTTTCGCTCGAAAAAGTAGCCAGCGACGGCATCGCTCTACTATCGTATCGTATGCCAATACAAAACATTAATTTCCAAAAACATATGCAATGTCATATAGGTAATCCATATTCATATTAATTTATTTTGTTGAATAAGGCAAATAACAAGGTGGAGGAAATAGAATACATTTTGATCAGCTTATTCTACCTTTAACCGGTGTACTAAATCATTTTTAGGTTAGTAGGCGTTAGTCGTCACAGTAATGTAAGTTTTTATTATTTTTAGTAATGTTAATGATTATAAGAAAATGAAATTAAAAATAAAAGTTACCGAAATTATTTTTTTATGTGAGAAGAGTAGCAAACGAGCATGCAAACTACCTGATGTTAAGTAGTCGCAGCCTAATCCTATCTGAGTTCCAACGTAGATACATTGCTACTCCTGAGGACTAAGATACACAATAGCCTCGCTTTAAAGTGCAATCGGCAACCACACCACTCCAACCGAAACACAAGTAATGCTTTACGGCGGATTGTCAAAGCTACAGTGGTACCTCTCCGTCGAAACGTATTTTTATATTATTAACGTATTTTTATATATTTTGTATAAGTTTAGGAGTACTTAATTACAAAAGTTTTTACTCGGATAAAAAGTAAAAGTTAAGCACTATAGTACCAGGAGCCCAGGGGTCAAGACCAGTTGCGTCTTGCGGGTCACAAGACTCGCCCTGAATAACTCGTTACAAGAATGTTGAATATTAATGAACATGACTCAAATACGCTGTCATAGTAGAGTTATGGTCGTTTTTTAATCGCAGTATCAAGTATTGTGCATTTTTATTAAATAGACGTAGGAAACGAGTATGCAGTCCTGATGGTAAATAGTCACTGCTACCCATGAAGGAAGACTAAGATGGTAGCGTCATATGTAAGTGAGCCAGCAACCTCGCCTTTCCATCATCAATATGAAAGAACTCCATCACGGTATAAAGGAGTAAAGCGGTGATACCTACCCGTTCAAAACATACAGGATACATTTGCAAGGTAAAACAACAGTTCGACCGGTGAGACACCACTGCCGCCCTAATAATCCTCTGTAAAGCAGTTCTTGTGTTTCGGTTGGAGAGGTGCGATTGCCGGCTATACTTTGAAGCGAGGCGACCATCTTAGTCCTCAGGAGCAGCAAGGCATCTATGTTTGAGCACACATAGGATTTTAGTCATATTTGTGATTGTAAATGGATGTCTATGACCTGCAACTACTTACTATCTGGTGGTTTGCATGCTCGTTTGCTACTCTTTTCATATAAAAAATATATCTCAAAGTTAATTTAGATATAATAAACCTCTCGATCTTTGGATACGTTATTTTATGTGCATAATTTCATTAAACCTTTTTTACGCGTTTGCTTTTAACTTTATGACCATCGGATCGGAACCCAGCAGGCAAGATAAAACTTAAAACATACGTAAAATAAAGTAGTTGTAAAGACGCTATCAAGTAGGCTGAGGTGATATAAAATCTATAAATATTATAAAACAAAGTCCCCCGTCGCGTTTGTCTGTCTGTCATTTCGCGATAAACTCAAAGGGTACTGAACGGTTTTTCTCACAGTTTTCAAGAACGGGTAGAGTGATTCCTGAGGAACGTTTAGGTGCATAATAAGTTAATTTTTTTTCCGTAAATTTGGTGAGAAATTAAATAGTTAAATTAAATATAGTAATTCGGATGTCGTTCGATATAAATGTTTCTTATGTTAGTTTTTGCAACTAGGATATGACTGAAAGCATGAGTTAAAGAATAATAATGTAAGTAAATATAAAATCTATTACCTGATCGAAGTTGGGCCGCATCGCTAGTATATGAAAAAACTCTCCAAATATATGGTAAATCGTATATCTGTCGTTTAACTCAGAGGCACGCATAAATTATATTTATTATCATTGTATATAAAAGAGGAAGGTCGCTGACAGACTCTATTTTTTTCTTGGTGGAAAGACCTTTTAAAGTTATTCTGCATCGTGGGAGTAATTATGTGAGATTTCCATCCACTAAAACCCCCTTAATGGCTTCTTTCTGTGCTTGTAGAAAACACCAGGATCTCGTAACAAACGTACCCAGTGACCTCAAATCTCTTTTTTTTATTGCGGAAGACCTGATGTTAAGTGGTCACTGCAGCCCATGGACAACCACGTCCAATCTCAAATAGAACAGGAGTTCTATTTAAGGA
>DWON01009190.1:0-11582 GCA_018251015.1 Phocides pigmalion okeechobee | reverse complement strand
GTATATATGAGAAGAGTAGCAAACGAGCATGCAAACCTGATGTTAAGTAGTCGCAGCCCGTAGACATCCACGTACAATCTCATACACGACCGAAATCCTATCTGAGCTCGAACGTAGATACCTACGTTGCTACTCCTAAGGACTAAGATGTTCAGCTCTCTTCAAAAGTGTAGACAGCAACCGTATCTCTCTGAGGGCGACGGTGGTACCTCCCTGGTCGAACTATAGTTCTCCCACCTTTAAAGTAGATATTTAGGCATCAGAGATTAAATCCAAGTACGGTTTATATTCTAGTTCGAGTTTTAAGACAGTGGCAGTAACTATTTAATGATAACTTAATATTACACTGAAAGTCGTTTGTTACTTCTGGTACTTAGAGGAAAGTACCTAAATCGCTTATTAGCACTAGAGATTTTCGTATAAGAGTATCTTATCCTTTATCAATACATTATTGTCCAAGGACTGGGCTCAAGTCTTAGAATCGTAAGATGAATTTTAAAATGTAACTGATTAGAATATAATCCAAAACGCTTGCCAAACACAAATTTTTTGGGCTTCACAGATCATTTAGAACTTTAAGTAGAACTCTCAAGCATGTAGATTTGATTACAACGTTTTCCTTTACCGTTAATTAAACTAAACAAGTGATAAATAACGTCTAATATGTTTGAACCTTCCAAAAATCAGGGATTTGTACAATTGATTCCAGGGCAGATAATTCCGACCCTTTGTGTGAGAGACAAGAATCTTATTCCAAGAATAATAACAACTTTGTCTTATTAGAATAATTGAACATAACATATACATATGTTCTTATTAGATTTCTTAAATACAAATTTCAATTCCAGTAACGTATTCAGAATACTTATTGTAATATCCTATTACAACGTTTGAATGTTTCAAATGGGTGACTAATTTCTAATAGATGAAGAAAATTAATTAGATCTTGGATATAAGTGATAACATTCCAGATAAATTGAAGTAAGTATATTACTAAACTATTATTTAATGGTTCTTGTACAATTATTTAAAAACTTTACAAGCTAGAAAAATTCGGATCCAGAAATTATTCCCATATCTATTTCTGGTGCTTGCAACTATATAAATGTTCGTTACAAATGACAATTAGATGTATTTCAGCTGGAAAGCTGAAGGTAAATGATGTTAAGTGCTATAATCTCTGATAGACTGAAATCCTATCTGATGTAGTAAGTTATTGCGTTTATGAGGGCTAAAATAATTTTCTTGTAAGTGTAGCCCGTACCGCTTCTCTCCACCTGAACTACAATTATTCAGATGGCCGTCTTATCTCCTTGATAAAACTTTACTTCTTTTACCTAATAATGTAATGACCCTTATGTTACGCCTGTCGTCAGTGCTGTCTCCGATTTAAAGACAATAGACAAACTTAGTTACATAATGTCGTAACTTAGTTCTACCTTCCCTTTTAGAGGATGAAAAATGTATCTAAGTCGGGAATTTTAACTGGAACTCTATCATCTTCTTCCACCACCCTCTTTTTATAGCGTGCGGTCCGCCTGACGGTAAATGTTCGCTACCACTCATCGACATCTTTGAGAGGTATCCCAGTAAAAATAAATTATTGACTTGCCACTTCTGGGACTAAAATAGTCGCATATGATTCGGCAATCATAACTTTGCAATAAAAATTGCTTCACGCTCAAAGTGAGTGTGGAGCCGTATTAAACCTTTGATGAAACCACGTTTAAACATCCGTAAAAAATGTACAGTAAGTTTGAAATAAGTGCATAAATAGGATTCCTGTTCCCTTGAATAGAATTGGTTCCAGATGTCCTAAGTTGGCAATAAGTAATTAATAAGTTAATGAGTAAGAAATAAGCTGCATGTTCCTTTTCTACTTCTATGACACAAATAAGAGTAAAGAATACCCTTACATCTTAAGTCCTAGACATATTATTATAATAAAACAATATTATATGGATTAGTTTTGTAATGAGTGAAAAGCTTAAAATGTCATAATGGCATACAACGAAACGTCAAATTATGTTCAATATGGAACACCCCGTTTTTGTTAGTTTAAGCACGACACATTTTGTAGGCGATCTAAAGATTACTGTAGCCACTTAGATAAGATAGATACGTGCGTATCCAACATCTGTCCCCTGGCAGCAAGGAGGGCCTGTATATCCGTCCACCCCGCTAAACTTTACGACGGAGCATTAATAAACGAAGAGCAAACTGAACGTAACTCTTTCATCGACGCACACAACGGGCCTGCAAGTCGCTCTTTGCGTGGCACACACCTAACTGGGACTCCTGGCGCTTATCGCTCGCACAAAGCGCGGGCCGCCCCGCAATCCCCATCGCACAAACCCGAATACACGACCTCATTAAAAAATGAAACCTCACAAACATGCCCCGAGCCTACAAAAACCCCCAAGACTTGTCAAAGCGAAAAGCGCTACCTAGCGGAGAGTAGCGGAACTACGCCACTCGCGGAACCAACCTCTGTACTTTTTTAATTAGCCTCATACACTGAGTGAATGCGTGAAATACGTTAGATTTTTTTCTCTCGTACGCGGTTAGTTTGGTAGCTTTGAGCAAAGTATGTTAATTCACAAGTAGCTTCACTCCTGTGCTTTTTGAACTCTACATAGGGGGTTTTCCCTCCAGCGGAATAACGCTTTAACGTAACTTTGAGAGGTTATACAGAGCGTAATTAGCAGCGAATTTAGTGATATAGTTTTAATATTGAATGCTAGGATATTATGATCGTTTATTTGCGTGGTGGGGTGAATAAGTTGGAGTGGAATATCGGGTCGAGGTGCCGTAGTGAGGCGCAAGTCGGCCGAAGTTCTTTTATCTCCGTCTAGGTTGGTTCAAAAAGTGCCAACTCTGTACAAAGTTCACTTTCGCCTTGTGAACTAATTTTTCGCTCGGTGTCAAGTTCATGGTTGCGGGGGGTGGTGCGGCGCGGGGGGAGGCGAGCCCGCTATGATAAAATAAAATATTCATTATGATTGCTTCAAGCGGCAATGTTCGCGGGAACGTGATTATACTGCTCTTGAGTATTGGCTGTTGGAACCGTTGTCGGAAATGTCTCTGCCACAGGTTTTTAGATTATTGTTATAACTTCTTACAGGATGACGAAGTAACATGAAAGCGCTCAATGAGAATGTTATAATTTATTATTAGATTTAAACATGTAAAATATTTTAACATTCACATAACCTAAGGCTTATAAACGACATTTATAGAAGTAATTGCAATACATTCTTTTAAAATATCTAATTTTCTTGAATGTTTGAAGAATTTAAATACTCAAAATTTTAATGTCTTACTCAATTGAACGAAACATGAAAAAAATATATAATTAACATAATGTTAGTGATATGATATTATTAATATTTTCTTCCGTATAACAGATCACATTTTTAGTTCATAATGTAGTGTGTACAAACGTATAATAAGGCATATGATTATGGTTACTAGATACACTTATATAATATTTCAAATATTACTCCAAATATCGAATACTTATATGAATATAGGTGCGAATATAAACGGTAATTATTTGGATACCAACAACATTTAAGTTAAATGTATATTAAAAGTTAAATTATTCAAGATAGTACAAGCAAATAGGTTATCTGTTAAGAAAATTTGAGAAGGTTCAAATCATGAGTAACTTAGCTTTCGATGAGTATAGTTAAGTGTATATAAAAAGCTAAATTATTTAAGATAGCACAAGCAAATACGTTACCTATTAAGAAAATTTGACATGGCTTAAATCGCATGGCACACTCGTGTCACCCAAACTCCAGTGCCAAGTCGCAACGTGCGTACATCTTAAAAGAAAACTGGAAAGTGACGTAAAAATCGTCCCGGACCTGCCCCAACAAGCAAGTGTCGGCGTCTCACAGTCTAAACGTTTCTTTTCCCCCTTAATTAGTCCATTAATCCGACGAACTGGAGGAGAACTCGATTTCGTATTCATTAGCGCCCACGAATCGAAGTATTTCGGAACAGGCCCTTCACATACTCTTTCTATTTTTTCGTTATTCAGTTCTGTATTTTCTACGTGATTTTTGTTAACATGATTGGATTATTAACGTATTAATATATATATTTAACCTAAATATACATTATTTTATACTCCTAGATACATTTTACCCTATTAATAATAGAAAAACTTATATAAATATATTATATATAATAATAATTAATATATTATACCCTATATATCATTATAGTAATAACGTAACTGAATTTTTCATATTAGAAGGGTAGCAAACGAGTGTAAATCACCTAATATTAAGCAATCGCTCCAGACTTGAACAACGGGCCTGTAATAGAATTGAAGTCCTATTAGAAATCATAATTATGTGGATGCGGTGCTTGTCTCTATGGCTAAGATGGTAGCCTTGAAAGCATTATTATAATTATTTTATTTCTATTATACTTAAAAATTAAAATGCATGTTAATAGTATAGCTATATTTATATTTACGAAGAATCTCCGTATTTAGATGCAAGTCAATTATTTAAAATTTCATGTTTTTTAAAGTAAACATGTAAAATATAAGCTTAGGTGAACTAATAGAAAATTCCACTAGACGTTAAGTTTACTGTTTTTTATCGATTTAAGATCATATAACAAAGACTAAATAAATAAAAAAATAATTATATTCATAGAAAATAGTTAAGTTGAAATAAAACCTAACATTTTCATTTCAGTTTAATATTTAGTACAGCAGTAATGTTGACTTCATAGTGGCTTTATCGCACAAACCCAAGAGCGGAGAAGACGCAAACCGCTAAGACAAGAGTTCCACATTTACATTCCAATACATAATTCCTTTTGCCGAAGCCCTCCATATCAATTGCCATTCGTATATTTGTAAAACAGACGAAAACATCCCGTGAGAATGTACTTGAGGCCCTTAAAAAGTTATTTCTTGTTCTGCATTCCATTTCAAAGGCAATTGGAAATGTTTTGACGGAGAGCGATTTTATCGGCACTTGTTGAGTTTGCGCCAATTGATTGATTCGCTATTTGTATTTTTATTACTTAATACACTTTGCCCGCGAGCTGATTTACTTCTTTTTGCTAGAAGAATAGCTAACGAGTGTACACGCCACCAATTATCGTGTGGCGATGCAGCCCATAGACGTCCATATTCAACCTCAAATAGGACTGAGATCTTATCTAAATAAGTAAATTAATTGCTATATCTAAGGACTGTGAAAAGCATCTTAATTATTCCAGCTACCGTAACCCTTAAATACAAAATATTTAAATGGTTGTAAAGAACAATCAAGTTAAAGGAAATCAAGGGATATAAACAATAATAATAAAAAGAAACACTTAAACAGAAGTACAAGGATTGTTTCACGATGTACTAATAAGACGGCGGTGGTACGTGCCCGGTCGATCTATACTATCACTTATAAATGTAAACTTGTGTGAGAAGAAAATGAACTATAGCCTATTTTAAAATATTAAGGTTTGTTTGATAACTCTAAAGCACCGTATGTAAACAGAAAACGGCACCAGAAGCAAAAATACGGGTATATGTGATAGCAATACCACCGCAACACCGTACAACGCGATTAGGAACAGATGATCTGATTTCCTGTAGATGCTTTCGATAAATAATCATACTAACTGAGATAACGGTCTTAAATAAAACAGACTTCAATTTCATCACAGATACGCTACTTCTTCTAAGAACAAATTTCGAATGTCCAATTGGATCCGTCTTATTAGCATTCGTTATTGGCCAAACTGTTATTAGTCAATAAAGTATTGAGAAGATAGACAACTTCCTTACAAGGATGGAACAAAATATTTTCAGTCCTCATTTTTTTTTAAGTTTGCGTCTGTATTGCATATTGTATGTAATTTTCCTTCTTGCAACACCGATCAAACAAATGAGTAGGTATAATATGTTTTTTGATTTATATTTAACGAAGAACTTTAGGATCTTCTTATATAATGTAGTGTAGCTTACGATAAACATTTGTGTTGGCAATGCCGACAGCTACAAATCTACAAATCTTCGTTTGGTACAAGCTAAACATTTCCTAATTTTGAACCCCAAGCGTGCACAGTAACTACTATGGGCAAATGAGATCCACACAACGACACATGTCCAGTCTACGTAGACCCCCTCATTTCGTCCTTCAGTTAGTCTTAAGGTTTAAGTTCATTATTCTAATTTACTTTTATATCGTTTGATATTATAGGTACTATCCAATATAATATATAATAAATGTTGCGCCATTATCGTTTGACTGACATTTAAAAGTATCGTAATGATTCTCCATTAATTATCACATAGACTGGCTATACCAACTAGTTTTTCTTTCTCAAATTCAATACGAAAAAAATGTTTTCATTTATTCCATATTAAGAGTAATTAAATGGCATAATTAAGAGTACGTTGACATTTTATAATTTCCTTAAACTTGACAAATCTATCCCTCTATTCTATTGCAGTTTAAGTCATCAGCGGAACTTATCATTATTTTCGAAATATTTTTTTGCAAATACATTTGAACAGTTTTTCTGTGCTCATTTTTATACCATCGTTCGGCCGATGCAGACGTAATCAACGAAAGAAATCCTTTTTCCCCATAATGAAATTCATACTTAGTTAGTTAAAATTTCTTCAAAGTTAGTGCGAATTATGTATAAACAATTAAGAAATTTTATGCATTTTCTTAAAATTAAAATATTTAAATGAAAGCGAAAATGGAGCATAAAATAGCTTCTAAATTTAACCTATAACTTATAATGAAATCGATATTTCATCATTCATTTATTGTCAATAGAATTTTACCACCAACTAATCGCAGTGAACTTCTATAGAATACTGCATGTGAATAATCAAACTGTAATCAGCTTAACCCCTTACAGATAATTCCGTTCATCCTCAGAATTTATTACCTAACTCATAATAGCGACATCAACTGAAGAGGTAAAGGTAAACCTAATCGTGCTATTGTAGCTACTACGTACTAAATTTACAATATAATACAGTAAAAATATTATTTATAGCACACAAATAGAGTACAAATTCAGCATATTCCATCGTTGACACGATCGTGGACATACAAAACGTAGCCTTATTGCGCAAGCAGCGGTCTCTTCCAAGCAAACTACGCTTCAGAGGTGAAAAGGGGATGAGAAGGAAGTGTTTATGAAGTGAACGGAAAAATGCTATTATAGACATGTTCAAGAATTAAAGTAAGACATCACAGATTTCATTATTATCTATCGTCAATTATTTGTTTCGTCATCTATTATTTTTTATCTAACGTCAGTTAATTTTTTCGTCGTCAGTTATCTCTTTATTATGTAATGTAAGTTACTTTGTCGTCGTCAGTTATTTTTTTATTATCTAACGTCAAATATATATCTACAATTGAATTGGAAGTAGCTAGTATGTTTCAGGCCTTACAAACCGTTAGCGTGGTGTAAGATGTGTAGGTAGATCATGTTAAGCTGGTGATGTCATGTACATACGTACATGCTGCTGACAGAGTTAACATCCAACTTATTAGACGTTTCGGAAATTTGGTTTTGCCCCGACAGCATCGCAGGCTTCGCTGACAATAGGGATGGGTTATCTGCTACGTTTTTTGGGTATCGATAGTTATAAATCTGCAATCATTACGACTGGATTATTAAGACTATTTTTTCCTAACACTGTGATGATATGTCGTGATAAAATAATTGAAATTTATTTACTTACTCTGTGTTTACCTTTCGCTCTGTTTTAATCATCGATTAATACCGTGCTATAATGATAATATTAATAAAAAAATCTTTTTATTTACCGTCCACAGTGACAAATCAATGTTGCAAGGTTTTTCTTACCTGATAGATAGATTTTATGATAGATTTGCAAGAATCACCTCCACCCTAGCAATTCGGGGTGATCCAACTCTAATATTTCAGTTTAGGATATGCGGTTTTCGGTTATACTTACGATCAAAGGAACTATCTTCGTTCTCTGAAGTAACAACGCATCTATATTAAAAATCAGAAAGGACGACAGTTCTGTTTGAAGTTGTATGTAGATGTCTTAGAACTGTAGTGTTTACTATCAGGTACCCTGCATGCTCATCTGCTACTCTTCTCACTTCTATAATAATTACAAAAATATCTATTTATATCTTGTTTTATTACGGATACTTATTAGCCTTTGGGAGATGTTCTTTTCTTTGTAGATATTTGTCTTCTATAGGGCCTCTACGTCTTAGAAAATCTAATATGACTATAGAAAACAATATATCCATTTAAAAAATCTGTGAAATATTTACACCATCGATAAACCCAATCTGTCGGTACACCATCCCTTATAATTGTTTTCTACAGAGCTTCTAGAACTTAGAGAATCGAGAAGAGTCGAAAGCAGTATGCCTATTCATTAAGAATCTCTGACCTATTTAAATCATCGATAACCCAAATCTGTCGATCCCTCCCTACCAGCCGGTTGGTAATGCAAACGTTTGTGCGCCGGTTCGGGCTCGGTTCTAACACGTGGTAAATACCCCTTTAGGTACCAGTAAATAAGAGCCAGATACATGTGTTCGTCTTTATCTAACCATGTACACCCTTCTTACTATTATATGAAAGGGAGACAATGTCCGCTTGTTTATTTGCTTGTTTCTTCAGCGTAAAAACTTCTGACTTAATTCACCTCAAATTTTGTGTACAATGCCTGAACCTGGGGTCTCGTTATACGAGTAGTCTATATATTATCACGTTGCAAGAACCAAAAGTGAGAGTTGGAATCCCAAGCCTCCTTTTATTTTTACATAGTAAATATAATCTAACTTAACAACGCAAGAAATGTTATCACTCAAGTTTTCATATTTGTAAATTACTATACAATATACCTAAGAGATAATATATTTTTAATATGAATTTAATAAAAGAAAAAAACAAAAAATAGCATTAAATTCGATTTACAAAAATGCATTTACGTACGACTTCAAATCTGACTTCGGTCCTATTTGAAGTTGTACGTGGATTTTAAAGGTGGGAGAAGTATAGTTGGAGAAAGATGTCTATGGGCTGCGATTACTTAACATCAAATAAAAAAAACTACGTACTGGATCCTATGTACCAGGTCCCGTGTACTATGTACCGGGTTACTATGTAAAAATCAACTACCAACTATCATGAGTACCCGGTAAATAAATGTATTAATTCCTCGATAGCATTAAATTCTTGTGAATTACAATAAACTACAACAACTACACTACATCAGGTGACCTGCATGATCGTCTGCTGCTCTTCTCGTATAAAAAAGATATTCAATCACTATATTATAATCAAAGTCGTAAGGCTTTTATTAGGGTATTGAATATCTTTTCACCGCAAGCCTTTCCAGACTCCCCGTGTAACGGAAACTTGGTCTACATTTTCTACGAGTATTTGGAGTAAGGTACCGCCCATTATACAACGGTAATACCTAAATCTGTGCCTATATAAGTACGATTTACTAACATTATAAGCTACTGTAATCTGATTTAGTTTAGGAGCTAAAAGATAATGAAGCATTTGAAAATAGTCCTCGGAAAGACTAAGATAGAACGCAAAGTGAATCTGCTCAACACTTAGAACTAAAACACAGCAACAAAGTATTTCTACCCTGTAAAGCAGATATAGATTTGCTAATACTTACTCACGTACATAGAGTCGATTCGTATTATATACATACATACTTATATAGAACATAAGCGTAAGATCACAAGGTTCAATTTGATCCGTCGTGAGGTTTCAGTGGACGGAATGCGAAACGCCTCGGTTGTTTGTTTGTGGGTGGATGGATCTAGCGAAATTTCTCCTTTGTTGCTCTACTCCACCAGTGGCATGTGGCGTAAGAGATAAGTGACATATTTTCAAATTTACTAATAAATAATAGTCAAAAAAACTAAAAAACACGCTTACATGGTATCAATAGATCACTGAAAAAGCACCCCACGCTTTTTAACATCATATTTCTTTTTTATTTATACTTTTTTTGGTGGATATTTTGTGAGAGCGTTTTTTTGTTTTTTTTTTTTAAGTATTATTTACTTTTTTCATATTATTGTCATCGATCCTTGATAAGTGTGCAAAGTTTCAAATTAATCAGACATCTGAAAATTGGTGAAAATTATGCTCAAAGATTCCGTTACATACATACATACAACCCAAGCTAAAATAGCGTGTTAAAAAATAAACCGATTTATAATTAACATTATGCCTCTTATAAACTTTAATTCAAGTTGAATGTTGTAGCCCTAATGTCTTGATATAAAAAGTTTGCACAGCACTTAGGTACGTATAGATGATTCCACATTACGTTTTTATAACGGCTTACAAATACATGAATTAATTAATTTATTGGATCAATCATGCGTATATATAAAATCGTCATTTTAAGTCAAAGTATTTAAATTTCATTATACCCTACCGATAGAACCGGTGTACAACCTATGCATTTGGCGCAATAATTACAGGTGTTAAATCTAAATCATGTTTTTGGAGTTATTTTCCATTTCTTTCTGCATGTAGTTAACTTCTTATGCGTCCATGAAGAAGTGCATAGATTGTGCATACAGGAACATACATAGTTTCATGTCCACATGTGTAATAATGGCTTAACATAAAATTATTATACACTATCAAGAAATATTATTAAACAGAAAAAAACTATTGCAATTATTTTGAAAATGTTTAAATCCGCTGACGGTAGTACGTATGTAGATAGGCAACATAGTCAAAGAAATATTTTGTATAAAATAAAGCTATCCTCATCAAAAAGCTATTTTATTCATCTTAATTATAATTAAAATAACATTTTAAATAATATAGATAATATACGATTTTAATTAAACAGTATTTATATATTTTACTGTATAGCGTGTACTTACGGTTAACGATTTTTATGTTATGTGTTTTTATTTTATGATTGTTATGTCATGGCGAAACTGCGGGGGCGGAAAACTGTTGATAGATGCTAATGGTACATTAATTGATCTACCCTACGTCTTCTTCCTTTTCCTTTTTTGGGTTCCATATTATTACACACCACACTAACTATATCTTTACACACTGAACTTTGCTCTTTTTGTGACTTACCTAAATTAACTGGATTCATTATTTTACTTCCACGCATTTTATTCTCATTTATAATTAAACGTTTTAAATGTTATAGCCTTTCACAAGCTTTAACTTGCATACCTCATTATTTATAATCCAAAAAAATATGCGAGTTTAAATCGAGTTCTCGTAGTAGAGATGTTGATCTCAACCAGTTATGTAATAGGTGTGCCAACGACCCGCTCAGTCTGAGTTGCACTCAGTTGCCCAACTCCCAGCTGTTGGAAATACCGTCTAGACCTGTATGCCAATCGACAACCATGACACAACTAATAAGAAACAAATAGATTTTGAAGGTGCTAGAGCCGTTAGAGCTCGCCCGGGGCGACGGCACCGCCACCCTCATAGCTCGCCATAAAACAACATGTTCTTCATGTATTGTGTTACGGTTGGGGAGGTGTGGTTGCCGGATACACATTATTGGAGGCGACCATCTT
>DWON01009189.1:0-11584 GCA_018251015.1 Phocides pigmalion okeechobee | reverse complement strand
AAGAACTAAGTAGCTCTCAGAACCTTATTAATTGTATTTCCGTTCACATGCCGGGTAACAAATGGGGTGCAAATTTAATGTAGCAGAGCTTTGACATGTTTCAAAAGAGTAATATAAAACATTATATTTATATGTATGTATACGTATATAAATTTTATTATGTATAAATTCATATATATGTATGTATATTTTATTATATATTTATTTTTAGTAAGAAAAAGATGTTCCTTTTTATTTTTGTTTGAAGTTTAATAATAACACTTGCCGCAAATTTTCTGCATCCACCCAGGGTTGACTGGCAGAGAATGCCCTCAGGCATACAGTTTGCCCTTTTGTAACAATTCTCTATAAGAGGTGATGCAATAAATCATTAAATAAATAATTAGGACAGCATATAATAAAAATGAGACTTCCTAATAGTATAAATTTGAATGAATGGATGTTTGTTGCTGTCTTGTTAACTACTGAACGCATTTTGAGGAAATTTTTCAATAATAGGTTACACATTAGAATAACATATAAACTAGTGTTAGGAAATCTATGTAGGTTTCCTAGGCCAACATCGGTTCATAGGTTTCCTAGCAACCCTTTCTTACGTACAGGCATGTGTCCGTAAGTTGTCCAAAATATTTGCAAATGTATGTAAAGTTTTTTAACAACCAATTTACACTAGTAACTAGCATGGTAGACTATTGATTAATTCTTCTTATTTTGAGAGAAGACAAACATAATTCTTCATACTATGGTACTATCGTATGGATATTAGTTACTCTCTCACGCAAAA
Source organism: Phocides pigmalion okeechobee (assembly GCA_018251015.1). NCBI lineage: Eukaryota > Metazoa > Arthropoda > Insecta > Lepidoptera > Hesperiidae > Phocides > Phocides pigmalion. The sequence goes on along the minus strand of DWON01009189.1, from coordinate 10,800 downwards.
ACGAATTAATGTATTTTAAAATTAAAATTATAACAAAACGCTATCTTGGACTATTCAAAATTACTTTATACCCACATTATTAGTACACCGACGTTTATACTAGACTACGCATAAACATGCATATTTAAAAATATCCTAAATTCAATCATCTTTAAAACGTAGCGTTTATTATCTCAGCGTGTTAAACGCTACACATCTGATAGGACTTTAGAACAATTTTAAGCATCACCGACCGTTCACAATAACTTGATAATCGCATTACTTGTACACCGACGTTCAATCTCGTATCAGCCGAGCGAATAACTTTTTGGTAGTTTATTAACCACTGCATCAGCTAACGTGAAAAATTGACTATGTCTGTTTATTTCGAACACTTTCACCTATTTCAAGCTTGACCAAACGTTTATAAAGAAGTAACTGTGTTACTTATGTATACCTTCGCCCCCTCCATATATCTTTTCAATCTTTTTACCCAAAGATAAGATCGTCTTTTGCTTACACTTCTGTATATTGTCATTGTTATTACTTTCAAGTCTTTATGTATATATTCCTTATTATAAGTATTTATATATTCCTTCTTGGTACAAAATAAAGCATTGTCTCTAAATATCATAAAACAAAGTCCCTCTCTCGCGTTTCTCTGTCTATCTGTTAACGGATAAACTCAAAAAATATTGGGCGGATTTTCTCATAATTTTCAACAACAGGTAGAGTGATTCCTGAGGAAAGTTTTGGTGCATTAGAAATTAAGTTTTTTTTGTAATTTGGGCGAGAAATTGAATAGCTAAGTACAATATAGTAATTCAGTCGTCGTTCGAAATTGATGTTTCTAATTGTCACTTTTTGCAACTAGGTAATTATTGTATGTATGACAGAAAAATAATGTAAGTAAATATAAACTCTATTACCCGAGCGAAGCTGGGCCGAGTCGTTAGTAATTTATATATCGAAAGGAATAATGGTATAGCGCTGGATTTCGTAGCGAGATAAAATTACACTATACATATTTTTTAATTGCGGATATAATTATCACACCAGTTTCATGACTCGCAGTGACTATTTTTTTTATTTCACTTGTTAAACATTTATTTCTGTATTTCGTTTTAGTGTATGAAATGTTCAATTGTTTTTTACGTTTGTTGACAATTAGTTTAAAAGGTGATAAATTCAAATTCAAATTCTTTATTGCTCATGCTTATTTTCTAAGTCAGGTCTTACAAATCAATATAAGTACAAGCATGCACCCTGTTTGGGTATTGCAATATAATATTTACACAGTTTTGGAGAAGTTAATTGTCAATATTATACAGTAATTTTAAAAATAATATTAGTGATAGAGATAACTGTTATACAGTCTGGATAGAATTTGTTATACAATGTCAATAATTTTAAAGAATTGATTTCAAGTAATAATAGTAATAATAATAATTATAGTCATAATTATAGTTCTGGTTCTAATTGTATTTGAAGCGTATTAAAAGGACAGGTAACAAAGACACGTTAACGGCAACAGTTAGAAGTGATCAGATCATTTAAGTGCGTCAAATGTAGGAACGTAGCTATGTACAATATTAAAAATGATCCACAGGCTAAACAAAAATGTGAATTCAGATGATTAAAATGTTAATTATAACGTAGGCTTTTCCAATGGTTTCATTGAAAAATGGATTTATATTTCTTTAAGAGATTTTGTATGAGAGATTTTCATTTTTATATTTTTATTACCAGATGAAAAATACCTTCCAACTTAATCCTCATAAGCAACTTTAAGATAGGATTTCTGTCATATTTTCGCCCCGATTCCTGTAAGTGCATATGCACTCTGCATATTCATTAATTTTATGATCATTTTGATTTACTACTTATAGAAAATCATTTAGTCATAGTAACTGAGGTTAAAGCATAGAGGGAGAAGATGATAGTTCTCTATTTTATGGGTTCGTTTCACTTTTTGACCGCGGTTTTATTTGTTTATATTGAATACCTACTTTTGTGTTTAATACATTAAACTGGTATTGATTATTACGATAAATATGTTCCTATTAGCATTTACCTAAAAAAGCAATTGCTTGTAAAATCGTTTATCGAGAAAATAGCTACATTCGCTTACAGTTATCTATTCTCTGTCAAACGCATCTGTAATATTGCTGGCTGTTGACTCCGCACCATTCACTCGCCCGCCATATTCGAGCGCCATTTTGGGTGTGCGAAAGCGCGGCAAACTCGCTGTCATGGCGGCGAAAATAATTAGATTTCGTCGGCACACTTCTTTTCGGTTCATTTCTGTATGGTTTGTTAACAATTTCTTTGCGAATGTCACAGCAGGTATTAACTTTTCTTTTTTGTTACGAAGTGAGCCTAATGGTGCTAAATGCGCTAACGGGTTAAATTATAGCACGTTTTTATTTTGTTTTATGGCAACATCTGGAAATGAATGGATTTTTCCATTTTTTATTTGAAACACATATTGGCGCGCCTTGGAGGTATTTCTTTAAGTTTGGAGGTGAGACCGTATAGTGCAATTGTAAACGACATTACGTTTATAATAAATATATTTCTTTTATCGTACAATGGACACCATTTTATAATAATAATAATAATAATAATAATAAAAATATTGCCTTTAAATTACACAGAATAACATAAATAGAAAATAACAACTTATAATTAATATAGGGCAATAGGATGAGACTCAACTTTTTCTGACAAAGATTGTAATCTTGTACAGCGTTGATTTTCAGTCACTTCTTTCTCCCTGTGGTGTTAGGTGGGAGAAATTTATATTTTTTGTTTTAAATTTGTGAGCTGTTTTGTTGGTTTTATTTTTAAAATATGTCAAGAAATTTTGCGTAAAATGAAGGGTAGTGACAAATATTATCACTTTTAGTAAAGTTAATTCGACTTATTTAACAGTAAAGTATGAATAGCAAATTGACTAACTTATTAAAGTGTAGTAAACGGATCAAATTATTGCAACCATTTTTTATCTACTTTAGCAAAGACGTTTATTTAGTCTATTATCCGTTTTTCTTTCTCAAACATTTTACATTGTTTTTTTTCATGGTGGAAACGTAGCAAATTATTTCAATGCCTTGTTTAAAAAGTAGCAAATGAGCATGCAAGCCATCTTTGGTTAAATAGTCACCGCAGCCCATGGATATCTTCGTCCAATCTCAAACAGGCCTAAAGTCCTGCCTTACGTCGTGCATTGATGCGTCTCTTCTAAGGACTAAGATAGTCGCCTCGCTTGGATGTGTAGCCGGTATCCACACATCCCTAACTGAAACGCAAGAACTGCTTTACGAGGGATGAGGGAGGTCGTGGTATTTCCCCGTTGGAACTTTTAATTTACTACGTTGCAAAAGACTAAAACGTTTTAAACGACCATAACCAGCTGGAATTGGACGTTTATTTGATATCGCTGTGCCCCCAAAGAAAAAATCGAAAATATCAAACGATGGCCTAAAAAATGGACGAATTAAAAAAAAATGAAATAAGAAGATGAATAAAGAAATAGTTCTATTTTTTCCTCAAAACATAGTAACAAGGGGTGGGAAGTGGTTACAAAATTTATGTACTTACAATTTTCGAGAATTAGTATGCTCTTTAAACAGAAGTGACAAAAGTCCTGGATGTATCAACAATGCTCTATCTAGTTTTTCCTACATCTACGGTTATACGGTTAAAATAATTCTAAAGCAAATTTATCTGCACCCACAGTTGGTACCACAATAAGTGTACCCCTCGCTCGCAAATTGATATTAATTGTATTACAACCCGGGACTGTAGTGCCCCGTGTGTTTTTCTTAACAATCAAATTGTTGGCAGACTGTACTTTGTGTAACTAATCAAAAACAAACCATAATCCGTCGTTATAAAATATAATTTCGATTGTAACTGACGTAACGTTATCTTTTGTTTCTGTCGCTCATTTTACATCTCTTTCACTCCTGTAAATTCAATTTAAATGTTTCAAAAACTAATTGTGAATTCCCGTAGGTACTATATAATATTAATCTTGCTGTCATAAGAAAATAATCTGGTTTTATTTTTATATACATATAATCAATCATATTTTGTTTCAAATTCTAATTTCCGTTATGTGTAGGGTAGCAGAGTAATTACCGTGAGATCTTTTATATTATTGCAAATTTGTAACATGTATGCAAAAGGTGGGAGAACCGTTCAACCGGGGAGGTACCACCGCCGCCCTCATAATCCGTCGTAGAGCATTACTTGTATTTGAGTTGGAGAGGTGCGGTTGCCGGCTATACTTTCAAGCGAGGCGGGCATCTTAGTCCTCAAGAGTAGCAACGCATCTACCGCAGATTTCTGTTTTTTATGTGAGAAGAGTAGCAAACGAACATGCAAACCACCTGATGTTAAGTAGTCGCAACCCATAGACATCCGTGTACAATCGCAAACACAACCGAAATCTTGTCTGAGCTCGAACATACATATATGCGTTGCTACACCTGAGGACTCAGATGGTCGCCTTGCGGTTACCGGCTATCCTTAAAAGTGTAGCCGACAACCGCACCTCTCTAACCGAAACACAAGTAATTCTTTATGGCGGATTATGAGGACAACGGCGGATTATGGCATACATATCTTTGGAACTGAGCAATCACGAAAAAAATAGGTGAAATAAGTATTATGAAACATATTTTTCTAAATAAATATTTCTACATAGTTCATACCAGGCGCATGATCTTACACTTTACGGAAAACCGTATGATCATGCTAGTGACGATATATTCGCAAAATACAAGTTGACAAGTAAAAAACAGGACTTCGATATTTCACCTTGTTACGGCTTTTTTCTCCGCTAACAACAACTATAATAATTGGAAAAGTTTACTCATTATATTTTCGGCAGACCTGTTCCGAGTCGTATGGGAGGTTTTTGTAACGAAATTACTTTTCGCTTATGGATTCGTGTATTATAGTGTGTTCAGGCTTGTAGAGCGTTAGTCGCTGTTTTAAAACTTAGTCATAATATTAATTGCCAATAAATTTAATCTGCAAAAAAATGATATAATTTATTTAAATTGGTGTTTTTAGCTTTTTATATATTATAGAGTTGTTGTGTTATTTTTTCATGTAAGAAAAGTGGCAAACTAACGTGTAGGCTACTTAATATGTAGTTGATGTTCATGATCATCCACGCCCAAGATCAGATAGGATTAAATTCCTGTATCTGACGTCGTAAGTACATTCGATGTTACTCCTGAGGACTATGATGGTCACTCCGCGTATAACAGCGAACAGCACCTCTCGTACCTAAATGGTTCACATGTGGTGTTGTAAGCCGGTGGGGTACCTCCCCGTAAGAATGGTAGTCATTTTAAAAATAATACGATTTTATTCGGAAGTGTGAAGTTTTATGCAACCAAACAGTTCATTATCTGTATATCATACCCCTTGTATTATCACGAGAAAATGACGGCGGAACACATAAAAAGGACAAAATCCCCTAAAAACCTCGTAAATCACAGCGACAAAGGAACTTTCACATAAAATTGGGGCAATTCTCCGTCGCATCGTCATAATTCACGTAAATTTTTAATTTTCCTTGACCTCAGCAAGGAACACCTCTCATTTATTTTAGTTAAAATGACGTACAACAAAAGCCTTGTTTATATTTTGCATCCGAAATAAAGTGTTGGTTTTGTGAATACTCGAGAATTTTCTAAATAAACTTAAGTAGCGTCATACCTAGTATTGTGAAGTTCTGGGTTCGATTCCGCTTTACATTTTTTATCGCCGCTTTACATTATTACCGCTTTACTTTCTTTAACATATGCTGCAAATGAGCATACAGTCCATGCGTTGGTAATGATCCCAGCTGCCCATAGACATATGTAATCAACCCAAATAGAACGAAAGTCTCACTTTAAGTCAATGTCAGTTTCGATGCTACTCTTGAGGACTGAGATGGTGGACTTAAGAAAACCAACAAACAATACCGAATAGTAATAGCTTCCATTACTCCTGCCTATCCCCACTCTTTTGTAGTTCAAAGTTTAATGTACGTGTTACCAATGATATCATATGAATAAACATAACAATTAAAAACATTGACACCATAATTCATTAGTTTTTGCTCGCGGCGTTTCTAACGCTGTCTGCGTTATAATACAATACAATTTAAGAAATCATCCAGGTATATTTTACACTTATATAGTTTATTGTTTATTTTGTTTATTGTGATAGAGTAAGAAACGGGCATACAGGCCACCTGATGTTAAGTGGTCACTGCAGCCCATGGACAGCCACGTCCAATCTAACAAAAAACAGAAGTTCTGTTTAAAGATGGACGTGGATGCGTTCCTACTCTTGAGGATTAAGATGGTCGCCTCAATTAATGTGTATCCGGAAATATAGGAAATAAATAGAGAAATAGAAATAGAAAATATAAAAAATGATATTGTTATTATCATTACATTTTAATTCAATGACTGGAAGCAAAGGCGATAATTTATGCTTGTACACATGTTTAAATGAAATCCCTAATGTGCCTCATCAGATACCCATAGAAAAGCTCTGCTTATGACATCCTTACAACAACACTCCAGAGGCTAAACGAGGTCTCCGCAACCTCTTGGCATGTATCTATATTTTTGATTATACATTTTTTTATGTGAGAAGAGTTACAAAAGAGCATGCAAATCACCTGATGTTAAGTAGTCCCCTAGAAAACCAGGTACAACCACAAATACAACTAAAATCCCACCTGAGCTCGAACGTAGATGCGTTGCTACTCTTGAGGCTTAAGATGTTCGCCTCGTCTCAAAGTGTAGCCGGCAACCGCACCTCTCCAACCGGAACACAAGTAATTTTTTACGGCGGATTATGAGAACGGCAGTGGTACCTCCCCAGTCGAACTATAGTTCTATCTCTAAAAATTACCATTATCTTCCAGATATAAAGATTAAAGCTTGCAAAGAAAACCTATTACAGTCATATGGAAAAATAAATCTGAATTTGCATTTGTAGAAATCCGAGTCCTGAGCCACTGAAGCGCAAATTCTGCTACAATATTCAATTCGTCTCTACATTTTATGTACCTACTCTCCTTTATCGGATGTCGGTTACTGCTCCGACAAGGGACATATTTTGTTGCTTGTTGAAGGTATATTTAAGGTATAAGGCACCTTTACAGTGGTATACCTTTTTAATGGAAATCTAAATTATAAGGATATTGTAGGACTTGATTTTATATAGTACTTGGAGTCGATTGGAAGGAATTGACACTTCGCACGTATTAATCTTAAATGTAAGACACTTTACTATTTATATGTACAAAATGTTATATATGTACATACATATATTGTTTTGTTTTAATTATTACTTTATCAATATTAATTATACCACAAGTCTCTCAACATCCATCCAGTGTTGAATGGAAGAATGAAAAACGCGTGAATCTCGCTGAACACCCCTAAACGAGTGGACCGATTTTATTGAAATTATTTGTACGTCTTCAGATGGATCCGATAATGGTTTAGATCCTCATAGGACCCAATAGGTGGCACTGAAATCGGATGCAAAGCTGATATTTCTGAACTTGGATCCCGTAGACTTGGCATACTTTCTGCAAAAAATGACTTATAGATTTCTTTTCAGAGCGGGACAACGTTTGAGCCCACTAATATATAAATAAACAAGAAATAAACATATACGAAGATATAGGTAAGACTGGTGGCATTTTCCACAGACCATTGTATGCTTGAAGGAGATTTATCTGACAAGTAGGTATTACAAGAACCACCCAGTGCGTCAGACATTAATATGTATGAGACTCAGCCGATCACAGCAAATGTGCCAACTTCACACTTTGTTATACAGCGTGGGGCGCGATATGAATTGTAAATTAATAAAGGCGACAGGAAATCAGCTGAGAGGAAGTATTTTGAAGCAAATATTGAACATCAAATTATATTAAGTACATAACATATACGAGTAGTAAACATATTAAGTATTTTATACACGATTAGTAAAAATATTGCTTTTTATTACAACTTTGACTACAACTTTAGATCAGGGCGTTTGATATTTCTATTCGATATAGAACCATAGTTCGACAGGGGAGGTACCACAGCCGCCCTCATAATCCGCCTTAAAGCATTACTTGTGTTTGGATGGAGAGGGGCGGTTGCTGGCTACGTTTGAAGCGAGACAACCATCTTAGTCCTCAGGAGTAGCAACGTATCTACGTTCGAGCTCCGATAGGGTTTTAGTCGTATTTGTGGTTGCACGTAGATGTCTATGGGCTTCGACTACTTAACATCAGCTGGTTTGCATGCTCGTTTGCTACTCTTCTCACATAAAAAATGTCTAGCGACTATTTACCTTCGTAAGCTCGTTTTCTACTTTCTCATATAAAAACACTATGCATTTTAATACAATGAAAATCGACAATGGAATCAAAACAATGATAATGCGATAATAACAATGCTACAAATGTATTCAATTCCGGCTCCCGTAACAATCGTCATCTGCGTTTTCCCTTCACGTGAACCATTAATATTAACTGCAGCTCCCCTTATGGTACCTTTTAAGGGAACGCGCGGCTTGTCTCTGCGGCCTGCGATTGTCTCATGCGGTCTGCGACTGCGTCATGTGGCCGTGATGGTCTTCGGTCAAAGCTATATTATTTTTTATACTCTTACAAGCAAGGGAACCATCTCAGTCATCAGGTGTAGCGACCCATCTACATGCGAGATCAGATAGGATTATGTTCATTTCATTCTTGTTTGAGTAGTCTGATGGTTTGACTGGGGAAATGCCACCGCCGTCCTCATAATCTCCCGAGAAACAACTCTTACTTCGGTTAGAGAGGTGCGTTTACGTTTAAAGCGAGGCAACTTAGTCCTCAGGAGTAGCAACGAATGTGAGACTTCATAGAAGACGTCAGTACTGATTGAAGTCGTATGTGGATGTGAACTGCAGCGACTAATTAACATCAGGTGAACTGCACACGCGTTTTCTAGTATCTATATAAATAAAAGATTAAGGTATCTGACATATCCAAACGAAGCCGCTGAATCTAGAATTCTAAAATTTTGCATATAGTTTCTTTATATAGCATAAGTGTTCACTAAGAATATATCATTGGAAATTTCAATTGTAAAGTGGTAATATAGGTTGAAAGAGATATTGAACTCATGGGAGCAAAGCTACGGGCTAAAGCTAGTTTGAATACATACCAAAAGTAGAAGCTTGAATCGCAAACGCATGACGCACAACCTACCCTCAGCTATTAATATCAACTGCATCCCCTTACAAGTCACACCTATTTGATACAGTCGGGAACAAAGGAAAATCGTGGAATCGCCCCAAACCTGCACTCACCCCCTATAATTAGTCGTTGGTATAAATGCATTTGGCTGCTAATGGACGTTTTATTCCGCCCTCGATTGAATGACCCGGCTTCATTAGTGCATTACGATATGCTATACTTTGGTTTAAGCGTTTGATAATGTTAAACTAGTTACTTTACGCGTCTCCGCATGGACTACAGTATGTGGTATTTTATGCCTAGACTCTAAATATTATAAAACAAAGTTCCCCGTCACATCTGTCTGTCTTCATGACAAACTCACTGGATTGGTACTGGATGGCTTTTGTAACAGTTTTCAACAACCGGTAGAGTGATTCCTGATGAAAATTGGGCGAGAAATCTAATAGTTAAATTCAATATAGTAATTCAGTCATTCAAAACAGATGTTTTTGATTGTTAGTTTTTGTAACTAGGTAATAAGTGGATTCATGTATGAAAGAAAAATAATGTAAGTAAATATAAACTCTATTACCCGAGGGAAGCTGGACTAGGTCGCTAGTAATAGATGTATATAGTAAGTAATCACCGTCTACGTGGATGATATATGAGAAAAATTTAGGCGAAGTTATACCAATTTAAAAGTACGACACGGACTCCCTTCAGATTGTTTAGGAAAGGTTTTTATAATAATTAGTTGTAATGTTTTCATTATACATTAGAAGTTTTTTCTGTTAGAAAATTGAAACTAGCTTGCCCCCGTCTGAAGAAAGAGGACTGATGTTTTATATGTAATATGTATATTTTCCGTATTGTGTGTGTTTGTCAAGCCAATCATAGATTAATTGATGATTCTAAGAACTTAGTGAAAACACCTAACCTATTAAATATTTTATCAATTAAGACTAAAATTCCGTTCAGGAATTGCAAAGTAAATCTATTTAAAATATGCAAGTAAAAATATTTCCTACAAAGCTTCGTCTTAATTAAAATTAGGTTACGTTAGGTTAGGATTCCCTAGACTTTTTATATTCAAGCTTCCTTAACAAACCTTCGCCTTGATTGAGGATAGGATTTGCTAAAATCTTTTTTATATTCAAGCCACCAATTTCAATAGATTTGAATTCGAATCTAGAGTTTTAACCCTCGTTTGAAAACTAGTCTACTGAATAGTTTGCATAGACCTGAATCTGATTGACCGATTTATAGCCCTTATAAGGGTCTCATTTAGTAGATTTTCGATAAATAAGTCCCTTCTAGTTTTTTTTCGACGCCATTTTTCTCTCGGTCAACCTTAGCCAAAAGGTGCTCAAGATGAACAGATTTTCCATTGTAACTTTGACATTTAAGTATAAGTGAATGAATGAATGAATACTATGAAATGACGTCTGAAGATATGAGAACTGTAGTTCGACCGGAGAGGTACTACCGCCCCACCTTATAATCCGCCGTAAAGCATTACTTGTGTTTCGGTTGGAGAGGTGCAGTTGCCGGCTACACTTTGAAGCGAGGCGACC
>DWON01009188.1:0-11585 GCA_018251015.1 Phocides pigmalion okeechobee | reverse complement strand
TGTCATATCTCCTACACTTTTACAATATACAGTCCGCTATATCGAAGAGTGCGAGGCCTTGAGTACCGCACACTTCAACTTCTAAAAAGAAGGAACTTTTTCATTTGGTCGGAATGTTTTTTTTATTTATGTTCACCGATCGTTGATTACTCCATGGATCAATATTGATGATTCTTTTCTTATTCAAAGGGGATGGTTCATGTATAGTCCCATTTAAATTTGGCGAGTCTGATTATTTAATGTAAAAAAAAATAAAAAAAAGGAATTTTGATTGAGTGAATTTTCGATGTCCACAGAAGGTGATCTCTACAACAGGTAGCAAACGATCATGACTGCATGATGAGAGAGAGATGGTGAAAAAACGGTTATGCAAACGTTTTCTGCGTCAATTTTATAAACACGATAATAATACTCCGGACGCTAATACGGAGAGTCCGAGGTACATATTTCAAACCTCTGAGTTTTTGAAATTATGTATTAAAAGTTCACGAAATGTTAAAAATATTTATTTTCACCATAAGATTTTCACAAAACTTACAATTTTTTGTAATGTTTCACCTTAATGTTCTTTTATTTTTCCGTGTTTCCAGTATTAATAAAAGAAAAGAGAGTGAAAGTTTGGAATGGCGTTCTTAAATGACTTTCGTGAAGAGGACAAGAAAAAAGATGAAAGACTAACAAAATATGATGACATTGATATTAAAAGTATTATGTACTTATATTGTATTTTATGGGAAAATAAAAACATGGCAATAGAGAGACAAGGGAGTTTTCTTATATATGCGTAATAGAAATTGCTTACCACTTGATTTTACGGAGATGGAAAAGATCGACACTTATGTGGCGGGGATTTCTTCATAAAATTCTTTAAGGTGTATAACGCCTACCCATCCGTACTTGACCAGAGTGGTGGACCATTACCTAAATCTCATTCTGAGAGGGAATCTGTGCCCAGCAGTGGGACAGTATTGAGCTGATGATGATAGAGTATGTCTACATTGCCAGTAGGTCACGATTTATCGTTTAAATGTTACCTACGCATATTAAAACATTCTCGCTGACTGGAATGTGGGTCAGTAGGAAGAAATTGCATAGCCTACTTAAAGACGTCATCGGTTATATGCGTTTAGTTTTTTATATATTTTATACTAGCAGCTGCCTGTGGCTTCGTTCATGTAGGCTTAAATTTTAGGATTTTTCCTAATTTTCTAATAGGAAATATTCTCATATACTCATCCGTAACTTTTTTTTATTGTAGACCAATAGAAATGAAACGAACATTACATGTTACGTAAAGCTTAGATATACAGAAGTGAATATTTCTATAAAATAGTCTAAGCAGTTTCCAAGTTCAGCGCGCACAAACGCACAGATATACCGACAAACAATGATTGTAACAAATAATATATTATATTTAGGTGTATTGCGTTACTAAATGCCCCTAATAATCGTTTTTCTCATATATCTGACATGCACGAATAGTAATAAGTTACAATTTTATTATTTGTATCGAGTCAGTATACCTTAAATATGGATTAGAGGCTTTAGAGTCCTAAGTTTTTTTTATCTGAGAAGAGTAGTAGAGGAGCATGCAAACCACCTGATGTTAAATATTCGTAGCCCATAGACATTCACGTACAACCACAAACCTCACTGAAATCCTATCTGGGCTCGAACGTAGACACGTTGCTACTCCCGAGGACGGAGATGGTCGCGTCACCTCACAGCCGCACCTCTTTAACCGAAACACAAGTAATGCTTTACCTCGGATTATTAGGGTGGCGGTGGTATCTCCCCGGTCGAACCATAGTTCTGTCACCTTTAGAAGAAGAAGTGTTTTTTTTATTATTAAAGACAACTCTTCGGGAATGGCATTTTGATCTTCTCTTTCATAACTGTAACAAACGGGCATGCAGACGACCTAATCTGAAGTGGTGGCTGCATTTCATAGACATCCTCGTCAAATTTCACAGAGTTAAAGTTTAACGTACACGTGTTGCCATTTCTGAGGTCGAACATTCCTCCGAAGTCTTAAGTTTCAACCACTAGTGGTCGCTTTGTTTGCCATTGTCGGTAGCTTAAAACCTATACAAGTAGCGGAACTACATACAAGTCTTTGTTATCTCAAATACTTTATTACACCCAACAAGGCGTCTGACATCTTATGAACTAATTACGGTTCTACTAGCTCCTTGTATTCCTATCGTGGTACTATAAGTTGCGGTAACCACAGAGTTCCTACAGCAGTAACCGGTTTAAAGGTACGTGCTGATTCAACTTAAACGGGCGTAAAAAGTCGCACAAGTGTCAGTTCAATGTACTTTCGCAAATGTATTAAATCAAAGGTATGTACTTTATGAAGGGTGTGCAACACGGATTGTGTTCGATGTAAAAGTTTGTAGACGCTACACTAACGGATGCTGTCAGACACAACAGTTTTGTGACGAATTGTCCACGCATCTTCAGTCTGGAGAAAATATATCCAGTTTAGTGCGCGCTACTCGCAACACTGACTAATATAAATATGAGCAACGCAATCAGTGTTAATATGCATTGGTGCAACTTAATGGAGCATAAAAGGTGGTAGAGCCGTTAGAGCTCGCCCGGGGCGGCGGTACCGCCACCCTCATAACTCGCTGTAAAGCAACATGTTCTTCATGTATTGTGTTTCGGTTAGAAAGGTGTGGTTGCCGGATACTCATTATTGGAGGCGACTATCTTAGTCCTGAAGAGTAGGAACGCATCCGCGTCCATACTTAAATAGAACTTCTGTTTTATTTGAGATTGGACATGATTGTCCATGGGCTGCAGTGACAACTTAACATCAAGTGGCCTGCATGCCCGTTTCTTACTCTTTCACAATAAAAAAGAAAACTGTAGGCTTCCTACAATTGAATGAGTAGACCCACAGAGGTCATAATTTAAAATATTTCGTAAATGTCCGGCACTAATTGTCATTGAATGCGGCGTTTTACTGTTTTATTGAATCGCAGCTAATTGACGTACAAAGTTCTTAATAATGTCGCAAATGTTTCATAATGATCGTAGATTATGTAATTTATTCATGCGCAAAGATCTCTTGTTTCTCAGCTACTTGCATCGTGATTTGTGGTTTAAAATCCATTCCGCGAAAGTCATTAATGTCTTACAGTAAACGTTAATATTTTTATTAACATACGAGCTTTTGCCCGCGACTCCGTTCATATGTTATACAAATTGATATAACTTATTTATATGTTAACCGATTTAATAAAGAAGCACCAAATGTTAAGTGAAGCACATCCAAATATAATCCTGAAAACGGTATTCAAATCGGTTTCTGAGATTAGCGTGCACAAACATACAGATATACAGACAAGATGAAAAAACATTATTTAAAGTTCTCTTGTGGCCATTGTGGATTTTTAAATATATTTATCATGTACAGACAGCGATCAGTTACCGTTGTATTATAAGTATAAAATACATAATAGATGGGAAAAAAACTTACTAAGTACATGAGGTACTAAGTACTTATGAGTAGTATAAGTCCCATCATTGTCTCCTGTTGGGCACTGGTCTTAGTTGAGAATCATCACATCATCACGGAATTGTGAGCAGACGACTGTGGAAGAGTTCTGACGCACGATCAGCTATCTGTGGTCACTGTGTGAAAAAAATACTTGTAGATTTTTTTCGCAGGGGGAAACGACCTCTGAGCCCACTAGTTGCTAAATAAAATTTTAACCAATGGAAGGAGTGATTCATAACGAAGGCTTAAGTATTGTTACGGATGCAACACTCCAATCAATTTTTTTTCGTGTAATTAGGTTTTACTATACAATTTACTTGTAATGACTGACACGCAAATCAATGGCTGGCTGGATTATTTTGGGTACGTCCCCTCTCCAGACACGGCAGGCTGCCGATGGGAGTAACGTATGCCATGACTTTGGACCTGATGTCAGCTGTTAACTGGCGACATGTACACGCGTTGCTACAGTACCAAATTTATGATAATTATGTGTAAATTGACTAAAATATGACCATTCTTGAAGATGTCGAAATAATACTAGCTTGATATTGTACTGGCTTACGCCGTATACAACAATATAATTATGAAGACAATGTATGAAGGGATTATTCCTCTTAAATAGAGCAAATAAACTATAGCAAAGCTATAAATAAAATACATTAAAATACTCCAAGTAGGAAGGCATCACAGTTATATTTTAATTGAACCTACAAGCTCAGCGTTACAGGTCGATAGGTATCAGTTTTCTACGACGGAAACGAAATGTAGACATATATTTTTTAACCATGCGAACCCGGGGTGATTGGTATTTATATAAGAAAAAACAAGTTTTATTAAAACACTAGGTGCTGCCCGCGGCTTCGTACGCGTAAGCTTAATTATTCCAATTTTTCTAGATTTACTAACAGTAAAAAATACTCATGTACTAACATTCGTAACTTTTAAATGTACATAACTTTTTTTGTAGACCGATTGAAATAAAAAGAACTTTAAATATTAAATACATAAGTGAAAATCGCACGGAAATCGATTACGCTGTTTCTGAGATTAGCGCGTAAAAATGCACAAACATAGACAAAAATCTATCTTCTTTTTTTGAGATTTATTGCATTAATAAAGGTTCATAATAATAAGTATTCTCATACATCTTCCAAGTACCGATATCGATCACTTATAATTTTATTATTTGTATTAATATAGCGATATTATTGTGTATTGACTATATATATTTATTAGGTAAATGATTGTGTAGCTTGTCTATTTGCTATGTGACCGCAAAGTTACTTAGAATAGAGTCATATATTTGCATTGGTGACAGAAAATTAATGTTATGCATTCAGTAGTTAGTATTGATCGGGAAAATCGTTAACGAAGCAATCAAATAGACCGCTAAGATCTAGTATAAATATATATGCTGTACAAAATAGATTAATTGTTGAAGTCTGTATATTGTTTTGTTTTGTATATTTTACACTTGGGTGCAAGCCGTACAAGATCGGTCGTGTGGGTGATCTATGAAGGAGGCTCATAAGCCTGGACATATCCAGCAGTGGAGGACATATAATGAGAGGCTGAGATAATGATGATGATGATTTTACACTTACCGATGAGGCAGACAGGCTACCTGTTAGAAAGCATTCACCGTCGAGGATATTAGGAATAGTAGAACAGTTGCAAATGCCTCGTAAACTTTCAATTAAAACTCTTATTTCAACTTTTCAAACAAGCCCATATCAATGTTTTCGGGGAATGGAGAACTGAACTGAACTTAATATATAAGGCCCTGTAATGAGTTATAGGACTTTTACTGCTACTCATAACGCCTCACAAGAATCCCGTGTCGTGGATGCCATAAATACATGCAAAGAGTACTCAAACACGTAGACGTATAACACATATCAAATTCGTCAATCAGATGTCTCATTAGCCGGGAATGGAACCCGGTACTCTGCGTGTCAGATCAATCGCCGCGCCAAATGGATGGTCACAACAGAACAACAATACACTTTATAATGTTTATTCTGAAGCAACTCGTATATTCAAGTACATTTGCAATGCAATATTAATTAGAAGTGGCTATTAATAAAGCCTGAAGTATACGCATTTTAATAGTTCTTACCACCAGCAAGCGGTTTATTCTCTGCTATGTACCGGTTATGGGTACTATTAAAATTTATATTTCTTTCATATTATCTATTCTTTTTTATATTAAAAGAGTAGAACTCATAGTACAAGCCACCTGATGTCATTGCTCGCCGAACCACTCACCGAAGGTTAAGGTTCCATCCGCATCAACTGGACTCGTGGCGGTCCTCTACAGTTCGGTTTAACACGGACGTGCAAAAAGTGGAACGAGCTGCCTTCTGGGGTATTCCCTGAACGCTATAACATGGGGCTCTTCAAGGTGCATTAGAGAGCCCTCTGGTGTTGCAAATGTCCATAGTCTATGAGGATTGCGTTCCATCAGGTGGCCCGTCAGCCTTTCCGTCTAAAATTTATAAAAGAAAGCAAGAATCAAATATTTATGGAAGGGATCAGGTGAAATAAAAAATATTTTGAAATAATATTGAATGTGTTGTGTCATTACGAAATCGACCATTTTTTTCAGTATACATACATATGATGATTAACTTACAAGCAGCTACAGCATAAACACGTTTAAACATTGTTTGTAAACGTCAATCATTGCTACAAGAGCGATATATAATTTACCTCAACAGAATAGTATATCTAAATTCGATTTTTTTATGTGAAAAGAGTAGCAAACGAACATGCAAACCACCTGATGTTAAGTAGTCGCAGCCCATAGATATCCACGTACAACAAACACAACCGAAATCCTATCTGAGCTCGAACGTAGATACGTTGCTACTCCTGAGGGCTAAGATGGTTGCCTCGCTTCAAAGTGTAGCCTTCAACCGGACCTCTCCAACCGAAATACAAGTTATCCTTTACGGCGGATTATGAGGGCGGCGGTGGTATCTCCCCCGTCGAACTTTAGTTCACCCACCTTTAAAAATTACACGATTATCACAAATATGTTGCTGCTCGTGACAACTTTGGACCACTTAAAATTAATGATTATATAGTATACAGGGATTACGTAGATATCGTCCATTCTTAATTTCTACTTAAACACTACGCAAACATACTACACTATGGTATAAGTAGTATTAAAGCAATGCAAACAAGCGCGAAGCCACTGTATCGCTGTCCTTATCGCTGCGTTACATAGTAGTTTATCGCTAACGTTTTCTGACGTATCGTTTAATGCATTTGACGTACACACAGGTTTAAAACAGCGTTTCCTAATCTTGTTTTGTCGAGGCTCTAAAATTCTATGTAATATTATAAAACTATCATTTCATTAATGAAAATATTTTTTTAATGTCATTTTAACGCTTTCCCTGCGGGTACAACACTGCTGTGTAATTCTGGGCGCGACGCGCTTGCGGCTCCTATGCACCTGTGTTGTACGGACAAATTTACATGGATTACGGGCGAACAAAAGTGCTGTTTACGTAGGCGGTACAAGACTGGGAGCGGAAATTACGTCTGCATATTCGTATGATACAGATTATCCACTCTATGACAGAAATAAGCTCCACTTTTGTGCCGCCTTCCGCAACACTGACCCAATCTAAAATATGAGCCTCGTAGTGCTAATGCATTTGACGTTTAAAACAGGGTTTCCTAATCTTATTCCATCAAGGCTCCCAAATTGTATGTAATATTTTGAAGCCCTCCTTTCATTAGTTGAAAATAAACTGATGAATGTCAGTTTCATCAGTCAATGCGATTAATTTGTAATTACTTTTTGACTTTAAATTATTATTTTCTTTTATATTAAATAATTATTGAATTAATATTCCGTTTTGCGTCTTCTATTAGTTATATAAATATATTAATATTAAAAATAAATATGATTTATATTTTGAAAGTTCAAGCATATTCCTTTAACGATCCCCCATGGTATGTCTCCAAATAGGAACCTTAAAAGAACCAAATTTCTATTCAACCTTGCCCACTCAGCACACATACATGCACAGAAATAGCAATTTCAGCAAACACATTGTTTATTGCCTTTGACAATGAGTCGGCAATGTATTACGAAAGTGGGACAATACTTTGATAACGGAGCAAATCGTACTTGACTGTGAGAGCTGTTTTAATTATAAGGACTTGGATTTATTGGGAATTGCTGCTACTTTATCCCGTACTGCTGAAGGAGGATAACATTGTTTATACATACGTGTTCGTCGTTTGCTTTGGCACGCTCTATAGGCTAAACCACTAACTGGTTAGCTCAACCATCTTAAGAAACTTTACTTACGAATTTAAACTAATATCATCGTGGAATTTACATTTTACTATGTAACGGGTTCTCACGATTTACATTTTTTAATTGCCGATATTTCGAACCCGTTGCGTGGCTCGTAGTCACAGCTAAACAGCGGTGACGGGGAAACTTATCAGGTGCTTGTGGTAGATTAATCTATCCACCCTACATCTAGTTCGTTTTTCTTTTTGGTCCCACATCACGAACTGTTCATATCTGTGCACTGAACTTTGCACTATTTGTGATTTACATAAAGATTTTCTTTTTCTTACCTTTTCATTCCCGATGGTAATACGTGAAATTTAGTATGCAAAGAAGCATTACTGTAAACTCAATGCAACGGTAATTAACTTTGGTCCCTTTATACTATCTATTTTCTTATGAATCAAAGATAAATGAATACATGAGAGGTTTTTGATTTTAGAAATTTGGAAAAAACCCCAAAAAAAATATCCCACTTTAACAAAGTCAAATCAAAGTCTATTAAGTACACTTTGCCAGCAGCGACGGTGATTGATATATTGTTGATCAATGATGGTAATGATAATCATGACAACAATACGTTACACGTGCATGTCACAAAGAAATCTACTGCTGGTTCGGAATACGTCTCGTCATGGAGAAAAAGCATTCCTATGACGCTTGTTCTCTATTTCTTCTATATTTATTTATTTCAGAATTGATATTATGTAGTCCCAAGGCCTTATACTTTATTTCTTATTTCTCTTATCTTACAACAGATAGTTCAGCATCCTTGTTATCGAACGGTCCACGCAGATTACATTATATGTAGTAATTAAAATGAAATTTGGACATTTTTAAAAATACCTTATTTTATAACATATAACTCAGCATCCTTGTTATCAAACGATGGTCGAGATTAACATTTTATTTAGTTGTCACAAACAATCTAATATATATTTGAGTACGACTTTGTTTTCGTCTGTGTGGCTATAATTAAATTATAAAAACACTTAAAGACATTTTTGTCTCCTTTTTACAAATACAAATACAAAATCAAAATGTATGCAATAACAGTGAGTGATAATAAAGTTTTATTGATAAAATGATCAGTCATTCATAAAGTTGTGAAATACATACATACAAGTTTAATGTATTCATATTGGTCAATGAAGTGTGAATGACAAATTTGTCGCATTTAATTAAAATAGACATTCATGAATTAAATGGATTATATTTAAAGTTACATTTTTCTAATCTTCCTGCAACACGCAATGTTTACAGAAATCCTCCATACGTCACATAATCTCAGCGCGGTAAATATGTACTGAGATATTGGGCTTAATTGTGTGTTCAGTTAGAGCTAGTGCAGTAATTGGCTGGTCACACCGCGGCCACCGGTGGCCTACTGTGTGTTACCACTTGCGTGCTGTGAAGGTGGAATATAATTAAGAGTGGATAATAATAAACAATATTTAAACACAGATAACATAATCCAGATATGTGCATTTGCAAAACAAAATGACAATTATATTTAAACAAATATATAAATAAATATGTGTTACTTAATACTTTACAATAATTTAAAAAAAGTAACTAAAGCAAATAACATGTTACAAAAATGTGCATTTCAAATTAAAAAATACTGAAAATCATAAATTGCTAATTACTAACATAAAAAAACAGTCCGAGAAATTTTAGAAAACGGTTAAAAATGAAATTGTGTATATATTAATTTAACGTAAAATTAGTCCGTTTGATAAGGTTGTATACAATGTGCTATTATACTTGGAAAGGTTCTTCCAACTCTCAATTTTTATTTCATAGTTCTAAATTTTTCTTTCATAGTTCACAGTAGAAACAAAGAATTTCTGTGAAGTAATTCTTACGTTTTGAGGGTAAGTTGTGGCTGCCGGCTTACTAGTATATGAGGCGATAGACTTAGTTTTTTTATGTGAGAAGTGTAAACGAGCAAGCAAACCACCTGATGTTAAGTAGTCGCAGCCCATAGATATCCACATACAATCACAAACAAGACTGAAATCCTATCTGAGCTCGAACGTAGATACGTTGCTACTCCTGAGGACTAAGGTGGTCGCCTGCTTTCAAAGTGTAGCCGACAACCGCACCTCTCCAACCGAAATTTAAGTAATGCTTTATAGCGGATTATGGAGGCGGCGGGGGTACCTCCCCAGTCAAATTATAGTTCTCCCATCTTTAAAGTGTCTTAGTTATCAGGAGAGACAACATCTGCGTCTTAAAGTAGAAGTCCTGTTCTATATGGAGTTAGAAAGGTTCATGGATGACACTGACTACTTTCGAGCAGATGGATTGCATACTCAATTACTAATTCCATTCCATGTTAAATGTCTCTAGCCGTGTACAGCCACTCATCCTTTCACTGACGTGCCTAAGCTTTTAGACTCCACACAGTTTAGTTTCATACTCCATTCAATTATCCTTAATTTTTATTATGAATTAAAACAATTATTAGTTGGACTGAAGTAAAATTGACATCTGGGTTTAACCCAAAGCTATTGGAACTTGTTACATTTATTCATTATGCAGGTTTTCTCTAGTCATTTTCCTTGCCTATTACGTCAAACCAATCGTTTCTAAACGAGAAATTATGTACACTAAATGCCAGCTATTAGCGGTAAACACACGTAGCAACGCATTTGTGATCCACTTCAAGTGGAAAGCCTGTTCTCCATGATATCTGTAACCAACATATGTATACCTACAAACGTGAAAAACCAATGTAAATAAATATGATTTAAATTTTGTTTTTTACAATTTAATATACTTTAGATTTATTTTTATGATGTAACAATTATTTATAAATAAAGATACCTATTACGAAATTAATGTAATACAATATTATATATCAATAACAATAATCTCGCGCAGAGAATCGCGATTGCTATTCAACGCGGAATGCAGCTAGCGTTCTTGGAACCATGCCGCATGGGCACAGACTTCCTTTAGATTGCTTAGGTTAAATTTTTATTATAATTAGTTTTAAGTTTCTCATCGTTGTTAATAAATAAATTTAACAAAAATGCAATGTTACATTCTTATGCGGGATGTGTAAACGTGCGTGCAGACCACGATATTGTATATGCTTTCGACGGCTAGTGGACACATCCAAGTCCAATCTTGAAACAGGACATAAAACTAATATTATCGTGGAATAATACATTTTACTATGTACCGAGTACTCAGGATTAACTATTTTTAATTCTTGATTGCCGATAAATAAATCGTTTCTGGTTAGTCCCCGGTACATAGTAAAATCTTAAAACAGGATTCAAGTCCTGTCCACGCCCGGCATAGATGCGTTGCTTATACATTTTTATAAGTAGCCGGCCTGTACACATCCAATCCAACTGAAACGCGAGAATTGGTTTGCATCGTATTATGAGTTCGGCGGTAGTACCTCCCCTGCTGAAGAATAGTACCGCCTGTTTGATAAAAAGTAATCTTATTATATATCAAATTGTTTACTTGGTTATCTTAATATGACGACATATTTATTGAAGTCCTATCATTTCTTAATGCCCTGGCCTCATTTAATTCTAAGGTACATCAAATGGCACGGGGTTATCACAATGGCAAAGTTCTTGGGTAAATCAATACTGGGGAACTTTAGTATTTGTTGCTAACAAGCACATCATAGCTTTGATTTTGTAATAGATCTAATTAGCTAATGTTTTTTTTATTGTGATAGAGTAAGAAACGTGCATGCAGGCCACGTGATGTTAAGTGGTC
>DWON01009187.1:0-11586 GCA_018251015.1 Phocides pigmalion okeechobee | reverse complement strand
CGCATCCGCGTCCATCCTTAAATAGAACTTCTGTTCTATTTGAGATTGGACGTGGTTGTCCATGGGTTACAGTGACCCCACTTAAGATCAGGTGGCCTGCATGCCCGTTTCTTACTCTTTCATAATAAAGAAAATGTAATTAACAAATAATAACTTAAATTAAAGGAGCAAGGGATCTCTATCTGGGCTCGTAGATGCACGTAGATGCAGACGTAGATGTATTGCTACTGAGGACTAAGATGGTCACTTTTAAGAGTAGCTAGCGACCGCAATTTTCCTACCGAAACATAAGTTGTTTTATGATGGATTATGAGAGCTCCTGTGGTACTTCCCCGGTCGAACTATAGTTACACAACCTGGATGTAACACCTGTTACATAATAGGGCTATTAATACTTTATACTTACGTGACTTTATGAATTTTAAAAGGTTAATTAATTACATTTTAACGATATTTGACACAAGCTAATGCATAGTTTTGAGTTTAGTTTCAAAATTTAGGAATTTTAGCAAAATGTAAACGTTGTTGAAATTCCTACATTGTTTCCATGAATTATTGGATATTTTTGAAATATTTTTGTTCTTTTTGTATTTTTTATGTTATAAGAGTAGCAAACGAATGTGCAGGCTATCTGATGTTGAGTTGATGCTGCAGTGGCCTTTCACAATAATGTACAATATTACTTAAGCTCCGTATTAGGTCATACTCGGATACTCTTGACTAAAATGATCGTCTTGCTAGTGGAGGTAACAACTGCACCAACTGAAATGCAAAGATTTTTTTATAGCGGATTATGTGACTGATAGTGGTCCCTTCCCGATCGCATTGTTTTTAAACCAGGCACACGTCTTACTGATGTGTCCTGCCAGTAACCGCCCCCTCTAAACAAAACACTAGAGTTGTGTCATAGCGGATTATGAGGGCAACGGTGGTACCTCCCCGGTTATTTGACCTATCGTTTCAATGGATTAACAAGGACTTTTTAACCAGGCTCTGATGGACGAACAATATTTTTAAATAATTGAAAAAAAGTTTTATATTTAAAGTTTTGGAAAGAAATTCCTGTTCAGGGCAATATGGTTGCAGCCAGTGGTCATTAAAACACCTTGTATTCCTATGACCCGGAACTACCGAACTAGGGTTACGGTCCGATAAATCCGGGTCCGGAATAAATCATGAAGACCCAAGACAATTTTATTCGGCCCTTTGAGAAAAACTGTTCGTTTTAAGTGAATTGCCGACCCTTAGTATAATTGTACTGTTCTCATACTGACCCTTGGATAGTAGATTTATCGTCCCAAAGTACCTTGCCTAATCGACAGCTTTACTAGATTAAAATAAACTTTCGATAATGTACTGGAATAATCAACATCAAGCTGCCCTCATAATCAACCTAAAACCTCAGAGATGTGCGGTTGATTATACTTAGAAGCGGCGACCCTCTTAGTCCTCAAGAGTAGCGATGCGTCTATGCACGCTTCGACCGGGTAGGTACTACACTGGCCGTCAACGTAAGTTGCCGTAAAACAGTTATCAAGTAGAGAAGTGCGGCTGACTACACTTACAAGCAGCGACCATCTCAGTCCCCGAGAGTAGCGACGCGATTGCATACAGTTCCACCAGGGTAGTACACTGGCCATTAACATAATCAGCCATAAAACAGCTATTAGGTGGAGAGGTGCGGCTGATTACACTTATAAGCGGCGACCATCTCAGTCCTCAAGAGTACGCATTTATGCATACTTCGACCGGAGAGGTACTCTGGCCGTCAACATAATCAGTCAATACAATCAATACATTTATCAGTACATTTAAATAAATTTTAACTGAGCAAACGATCAATAAATAAAAGTAACGACATCTGTGTGAGATGCCGTAAACGTCCTTTAAATAAAGAGAAATCAGGCAGTCCTTAGGTGGATAAATGCTTAGTTCTTTATGAAATTGTCAGTTTTCATTGTGACTTAAGTGGATTATAATTGTAACTATATAATTTAATTAATTAGTTATATGACAATATTATATACTAATTAATAATGAAATAATAGTATTTTATTAATTTCATCAATTATTTAACAATAATGATTATTATTATCTTTCATTAATTGAAGTGTAAGTTAATACATTAATTAATTATTTTAAGTAATAATTTTAAGTTCATTTATTAAATAAATTTTAATATCTATCAAATTTCATTTAATTTACTAAATAATTTGAATAATAAAAAGAAGGTAATTTATGAAATAATTTAAATATCAAATTGAATTTAATTTACTAATTAATTTAAATAATAAATTAATTTTCATTTATTGATTAATTTAAATAATAAATTTACGTCGAATTTGTGAGAATGCTCAAGTAATTAACACTTGTACAGTTATTTCAAACATTATAGACTAACAATATTGTTTTGAACTTTAAAAAGCCATTTAAATCTGTGGTTTGCTAAAATACGCGTTGAGGAATGCAATTTCTCTTGCAGAAGTAATTACTATAGTTCAAGCTGGGTTCAATTCATTTTAATTTCATTCTAATCCACACCAACCATCTGTTTCCTTTTGAATGGATTTAAAATAGTTTTCCGCGCCGCAGAAAACTATTTGGTTTTGGATTTTTTCACTTTTTTATATGAGAAAAAGTGCAAACCAGTATACAGTTGTTAAGTAGACGCTGTCGTTCTTACGTTTAAAGTTTTGTCAGAAGTCGATTCCTTGCGTTCGGACTAAGATGAACTAAAACACAAGATATTTTACTTTGTATGTATGTGTATGATTATCGATATTTCGAACCAGTTGCATGGTTCGTAGTCATGGTTATGGTTAACTGCAGTGGCGGAGGAATCTGTTGACAGAAGCTAATGGTAGATAGATTTGACTATGTACGGGTACTTACGATTAATGATTTTTGATTTTTGATTGATCATGACACGCCACACTAACTGGATCTTTACGCACTGAACTTTTCACTATTTGTGATTTAACGATTTAACTATTTAAGTGTTTCTACGATTGAGTTGTTAAAAATTAATTAACATGTTTTTTTAAAAACAATGTTGAAACAATCGACATATTTTCCATTATATGTATGAAATAACGCAGGCATGAAACAAGAATGTTAAGCGAACAGTTGTATAAGTAATTGCCGACTGAAATGTATGTCTTTTACAAAAAGTAGAGACAATTATCGTAACTATTCACCCATACAAGTTATTGAGGCGTGAATTTTTGTATTTTATGCAACGGGACAGGAAGGAAGTGCTTTGTCAATGCTTCCGGGCAAATAAACTTTAGTCTGGGTCCAAATATTAACAATAGCCTTAAAATCTTTTTGCCTTAACCGCACCTGTTTCACCAAATAATGTTAACGATTAGCGAGTGGAAAAGGCGAAAAGATTTTTTTCAGTAAATAATGACGTAACATTGTGTAATTCATTTAATTTTAAACTAATATTTTTAAAGGTTTTAAATACGAATATCGAATCTACTAAGCTCTACTTCTTTACTACCTATCTATCTACTCAAATAAGCTCCTCCGCCCTTCGGCCCACGACAAACTAATCGAACGAATATATTAAAAACGAGCTTTTGCCCGCGATTTCGTTCACGTGTTTCTGCAGTTGACATACCTTCTTTGTTTGTTACCCGTTTTAAATGAAAAAAAGTGTTCTTGGAACCATGCCGCATGGACACGAATTCGCTTTAGATTGGTGAGATTAGGTTTATATTATAATTAGTTTTAAGATTTTCATCATCGTAAATTTGATGTAGATATAGAATAGATGATATCGCTAAGCCGATCCACCCGTGTGACGTCACCAAGCAGATAGGCGATCTTCTAGGCTATTTCTAACAATAGTTTATAGCTTATTCGTTGGTAGACTCTCTAGGTGAGTCTAACGGGTTCTCTAATCGTTTTTGCGGGTAAAATCCGTGTTAATAGCCTGACTAAATTATTGGGGCTTAAAGTTCGGGACCGATGAAGTAAGTTCAAAGTAACTGAGTGAAGGATTTGACCCGATTTAGTGGACCGTGAACGGATATTATGATTGTCGAAATGCGAAATTATTCAATAAACTTTAAATTTATTAGTAAATTGTTGTTATTTTTGTAAAGTTATGTTGACCTTATGACTATCTTGTATGTTATATGTTTTGTGTTGTAACAATATTATTTTAACATGATTATATATACATAATAAAATAATTATATTAACGTAATTCGTTAAAATGCTATATTTAATATAATAAATATTTTGTTTTTTTTTTTAATATTATGAGGATTTCTGATACTGGTCATAGAGAAGATAGGGTTTAAAAAAAGTTTAAAAAGAGCGGGAGTTGAAAAAACAATGGCGGTGTACGTAATGAAATATGAACTTGAAAATTAAGACGATATTTTAGGGAAATATGAAAACGAAACGAAGATATACGTGATCTTTTATTTATTATTCATTTGTCTTTTGATTTTGGGTGTGTAATTATTACTATAATTTTAATCAAATTCGGCTTCCACTCAGGACGTAGGCTGTAGGATTATCGAAGTTCGTACATAGAGGCATTGCTTTTATAGTCGAAAAGGGTTACTTCGCTTGAAAGTGTAGCCGGAAACGACACCTCTCGAACTGATACACAAACACCAGATTTTCACAGTAGATTATGAAAGCGATCGTCGTAACTTGTCGGTAGAACTATTTCATTCTTATAATATTTGCGATCGGTCTTAAATAGTCCAGTTTTATTTGAGGTCGCTTATAAAGTCCAAATAGGTTGAGTAACGTTCGTTGCCCTGTTGTAATAAATCATAACTATTATCGTAAATAAATATTGATTTAACTACAAAAAACAAATCTTTCGGATTTTTAAATTTACTAGTTCTATAAGACATTACTTATTGCCAAATGATATGATTTTAGGTAAAGGAGAAGTATGCAATAGGCTTTAATTCCCTTGCGTTAGCAAAATATGCGGCAAAAACCATCGTATTCCTTTGATTGCAGTTACTTAAAAGTTTGAAATTATTTATGGCTCCAAGTATTCTATATTAATTTAATTATTGTCGATATATCGATTTAATTATTATCGATATTTTTTAATTAACTACCATCCACGCGTTGCTTAAAGGATCTTCACTGACAGACAGATCTATTAGGGTTAGTAATCCTATTAGGGTTTGCTTTTCCTCTAGAAGTACGGAACCTTAATAATTAAAGAAATGTTTTATTTCCAAAGTATTTCAGCCAAGACACTAAGCGTAAAATGAATTCACCGGAACGCTGTAAAACGAGCTTCAAAGCCCAGAATTGCAGCATATTTTTCAATCTATTTGAAGTCCATTCCTTTTGGAACAGTTTCGTTCCTGGAATATGATTTTAGCTTTTAGGACAGCAAAAATTTAAGTGCAGGCTAATTCCGTGAGCGTGGAAAAATTCGGATGACGTCACTTGTCTACTAGATTTTTAAATCTATTTCTCTTACGTCACACTGGTGAATTTTTTACCAAGGACCGTTTTAGTGACTGAACTGACTAAGTTCAGCTGTACCCGCGAGCTATGTAGCTGGTTAATACAATGCAATGCAATACAAGACAAGACAAGACAAGACAAGACAAGACAAGACAAGATCATTTATTTGTTGAGTAAGGTATATTATAAGAATGGTTAATAATATGGTGCATGAGTCCGCTTACTCTTCCTGTCACAGGTGTACAAACATAGGTAGATTCGAAATATTATCAAAAATCGTTAATCGTACCCGGTACATAGTGATATGTATAAATCAAGCGTATTGTAGGTACCGCAGCTTTCAATAATCCGCTATGAAGCAGTTTTCGGCTACATTTAGAGACGAGGCGACCATATTAGTCTTTACGTGTATCAACACGTGTAATACAAGCTCAGGTTATTATATATTTTTTGTAATGAAAGAGTGAAACGGGCATGCAAACCATCTGATGTTAACTAGTCGCAACCTATAGACATCCACGTATAACCACAAACACGATTGAAATCTTATGTGAGCTCGAACGTAGGTACGTTGCTACTCCTGAGGACTAATGTGGTCACCTCGCTTCATAGTGCCAGCTAGCAACCGAAGCACAAGTAATGCTTTACGGCGGCTTATAAGGGCGGCGGTGGTACCTCCCCTGTCGAACTATAGTTCTCCTATGTTGAAATATGATACGTAAAAAAATAGCTATTAATACCCACCCATTTTCCGACCACACCTGAGGTCGCTTAATTTTTTCTACATGGTCTACATTAGAAGGGCTATGCTCAGGCAATAGTTCCATCCTAAATAAACCTATCATATAACGCTGGTCACACCCATTTCGTTCAATGCAGACGATAAAGCCCCAATGTGGTGTATGGGTGGATTTTATCTATTTTTGATAGTTTTTACGAGACGTCGAGGTCTATAGCCGGTTGCCGTTATATGCTACGTGTCCGGTACGTGTCCCGTTCGATATGGACACGTTATGCCAGGGTTTCCAGTTGTTATTGGAAAGAAGGAATATATTTTACATTCTTTTTTTACAAAATGGAAGTTGCAAACTGAAATTTTGTTGTTTTGTTATTTCTGACAGATAGATAGATATGAATTGCAGTTGGATGGAGAAGGTACCATCGAAATCCTTATAATCCGCTATTAAATAACTTTTGCGTATCGATCCGAGAGGCACAGTTGCTGCCTCACACACGCGCATGCACGCACACATACACACATGTACTCACACACACATACAAACACAAAATTTCATGATGTGATTTCGTCGAAATAAGTATTCCACATAGAATTGAAATTTCTCATTGTAAGCGACAATGTTCTGTAATGTCTTATGAGAAATGAAGAATATTTAAACCTAAAGATGGTTTATAAAGGGCACCGTTTCCAAAGGCAGCCATTATCATGTTTATGGGGTTTTCGATATATAAAGGGTCTTGGCACCACAATATATCGCGTCCGGGCCGTGTCCTCGTGTCCTGCGCGATACGGACATATTGTCGTGTTGAAGACCGAGGACTCTCCGAAATTTCCGGTCTTGAAAAATCTGTCCTTGCAACAAAGAAAGGACGGAATTTTGTGAAGAAAATATACTTGTAACTAAACGAATTTGCATGCGCAGATGTTTACGTCGATTTCGCGTTTTGAGCTTAGAAATCTATGTATGTATCGTAAGAAATTGAATTCTATTCTAATATCTTTAAAAATACATATATTTAGATTATATTTACGTCAAAGAATGCAAATACAACTGTCGAATGGAGTCGTGTACCACGTTTTCCTCGTTCTTGAATCAAACGAAAAGTAAGTTTCATCGCACGATTACTGCTAAGTATATCGCATGCTTAATAGAACACTGACTGTAGATAGGTCAGAATTGAGTTACATGCAGAGACACGCTTCTGTTAGTGCCATCTATCGTCTACCGTTGGAATTAGATGGACATTACACGTTACTATCGCTCCAGCGACATATCATTTTTAATTTCATACATTAACAAGTAGGATAAGTTTTCATAGCAATATTTTGCTATTTCCCAATATTTTTGAGTTGAGTCAGTTTTCTATTAAGCATGCGACATAGACGCTATCGCCCGATCGGTCACGACACCTGCGTGACGTCACTTACTAGGTAGGCCTATGTACTGCCCTCCATGTACTACAGTATATTTACGACGAATGAAACTAGGGCCGTCCAATACCTATATATGTCTGCTACTCCAACCTTACGGTAATATCGGCTCTTGTGGCGGAGGAAATAGGCAGGGATTACTCGGATTTCGAGAGTTCCCTGTTGACCCTGGTTTCTCAAGGGAGTAAATATACATTAGTAATTAAATAAATTAAATTAAAATAATTAAATAAATATCCGGCAGTATTAATTATTTTACATACCACCGCAATATTAGTTATAATATTACGATGTAACGGGAAAGCATAGATGGTTGACGAGGCCCTTAGCGGCATTTGCTGTTAAATACAAGTAAGTTCGTATTATTATTTATCAGGTACTCGTACGGAACGGTATTGACATGCTCCCGTCGAACCATGCAACTGGTTCGAAATATCTGCAATTAAAAAGCGTTAAGCGTGAGTACCTGCTATATAATAAAATGTAGCATCACATAGACTGCATGCTCGTTTGTCCTTAACATCAAAAACATTATAGATACTATTGATCTACTCTGTAGTTATATTATGCATTTGAACATCAAAAATAAATTCTATATATATAACATAAGGTACATTTTATCTCGTATCAACAGGCAATTGACCTTTTTCGAACTTGTGACAAATGCCTCTACCACTTGACTTTTATCGTCCTGTCTTTCATAATGTCTCCATTGATGTGAAAAATTTGTCTTCTATAAAACGGCTTTTTATATAAAAATATAGCTAGAAAATAGTCGAGTCAAGGGGAATCTGTACCACCTTATTGGGATGTTATTGACATCTTTGAAGGTAGGAGAACTATAGTTCGACCGGGGAGGTACCACCGCCGCCGTCACCCGCTTGTTTGCATGTATGTTTGTATGTGACCGACTCCTTAGCACTCAATTTTGTTCCATTTTAAGCTTTGTACGTTCGTTTCCTACTTTAAGATCATAAAAACACATAATAGGACATTTGAGATAATCCCTAAGGGATGGAGAATGGGTGAATAAAGGAGAAAGCAGTTTTGTGAAGCGATTTATTTCATTAAATAAAATTAAATGTAAACATTTTTTATAATAGAACAGAGAGAATAGTGGCAGAATATGTTACTCTCTTTCTCCTTTTAAATATACTTTAAATGCATAGGACTTCGTAGAGGTGCTAGAATTTATACGGTTCGACCGGTAAACCGACCTTATTTGAGTTTCGGTTATAGGTGTGATTGCCGGCTCGCTTACAAACTCGATCATCTTAGTCCTTAGCAGTAGCGACGAATGTGAGGTCGATTTTAAGTAGGACTTTTATTCTTTATGGAGTTGGTCATAATGATCACGTACCATCAAGTCGACTGCATGTTCGTTTCCTACTACCATTTTAACGAATGAACGTGTTAGATTATAAAATAGTGGTGGACCGACTACCTGCAGGTATACCGGATGCAGAGGGCACAGAACCGGTCAGAGTGGCGGCACTTGGGGGGGGGAGGTGCTATGTCCAGCAGTGGACGCCTAAAGGCTGATGGATGGATGGATGTGAATATAAAATGAGCCACAGTTTGTCTTTGTAAAATGTAATTTTTATTTTATCATAAATGTACAATTTTCTTATTATATAAAACAACTGCATTTAGCTGACACTTAATAGCTGAAAATAAATAATGGTTAAAAAACTAAAACACGCTTTTATAAAAAATCCAAGTAAAAAGGTATAAATAAGAAAAAAAACAATGTAAAAAAAGCTTTTATACGTATTATTTATTTTAAAAATAAACCTATACATTTATAAATTATAGATGCCCTTTTTTAAATATAAACAAAATATTTTACACTATTTGTAAGAAAGCTTCCGTAAAGGCTGCCTATAACATAATCTATTTTAAACTGAAAATATTTAGGGTTCTGCAAAATTGGACAAAGGACGAGAGCTCAACCGTCGAAAAATTCGTCTTTTATAAAGAGAATTTCGATCAATTTTGTTCAGCGCTTTTGTAATTTTTCCCACATTCCCTGCAAGAAACTCCGAGGCAATTCTGTCCTTTCAAAAAAGGTGTTCGTACCAATAATAGTTTTCTGTAAATAATGATCGTTATATCGATTTAGTTTATTCCTCTTACATTTAATATGCTTAAACCGAAGTTTTTTTTCATAAATATTCAATTAGTTTGAAAGGTTTAACTGAAATTACTTTAAAATTAACAATTTGTAATTTGAAGTATTTTTCCTAAATATTGAAGCAATTCCAAAAGCCAAACGGCGCAAATAGTCCCTGTAGCGCGGGACCAGAATAGCGCTACGGTATCTTCTGCCTGTCGTAAGAGGCGACTAAAAGGCGGAGGCTTATCAAGATTTGGTACTTGGCCCTTTCGTTGGAAAGGGTTCGGGTGCCTCGAACCAGTCGCTGCCTTCAAGAAAAAGAAGAGCGAAGGCCGCAGCGTCAGACCGGCCACCGGCCCCGCTTATACGGGGAGTAAAAGTGAAGGTTATTTATCATCATCGATCCGTTAACCTTCCGGAAGTCCTCCTTAACGCTGCCCCGTAACCACAGTACGGACGTTTGATCCGCGATGTGAAAAATCCAGCGAGACCGCATACTAACGCGTTGCTTGGGCCCGCGAGCGATACCAGGCAGGCGCCGGGCGAAACCAGCTGGCGGACGGCAGACGCAGCGGGAGTTGAGCATGCCGGAGGGATTATCCCGAGCCCCTCACTTAACAGAGGGCGAGGGCCACGATAGTTAAGCCAGGGTGTAACCCCGAGTTCAGGTCCGGGCAAAGAGGGTTTACTTCGAGGCCCGTATTCCCCCGCCCAATGTGGTTGGGACGTCTCCCGATGATGATGACGGAGTAAATATGTTCCACTTAGCAGTAACTTTATACCTGTTTATCAAGTTCTAAGTACTAAGTAGATCAAGTCCTTTATCCATGAGCTGCAGAGTCCGTTTAATGTCAGATAGCTTGCACGTTCGTATGCCACTCTTTCAACTTAAAATGAAATCGATCTACGGACCATCTTTAACATTTACATAATAGTAAGAACACACAATACTACCCTACTAATTGTCATGCATTTTCAAAAACTACCCGCAATATTGCACTAATGTTACCATATCTTGACATCAAATTTGTCTTCCGCCCTTCATTTGTTACAAACACGTCACAGCAGATAATTATGTTAGAGAAAAATAAACCTTAAAGTATAGCCTTAGAGTTGGTTTTACTTCGTATTGTTTATCCAGCTCTTGTACAGTAAATAGTGTAGGGAGTTTAATTCTACGTTTGATAGACGGTTTGGTTTGTACAATAATATTCTTAAATGTATTTGAAATTTTTCCTGTGACAAAACCTATGATTAAAACTGAGGTTCTTTTTTGTGGGAAGAGTAGCAAATAAGCATGCAAACCTGATGTTAAGTAGTCGCATCCCATAGACATCCACGTACAACCACAAACTCGACTGAAATCCTATCTAGCTCGAACGTAGATACGTTGCTACTCCTGAGAACAAAGACGGTCGCCTCGCTTTAAAGCGTAGCCGGCAACCGCACCTGTCCAACCGAAACACAAGTAATGCTTTATGGCTGATTATGAGGACGGTGGTACCTCCTCGGTCTAACTATAGTTCTCCCACCTTTAAAAATTTCTACTATCAAATTAATTTCTAACATGACGTAATTGTTGCAATTCGGTGGTAAGGCTTGCAAAGGGAAGCAGTGATACTTTGTTAGATCCTACAAAAGGGCGGCAATCCGACAAGACTAAAGACCCTGTAGACCAGTGTTTCCCAACCTTTTTAGCCCATACCCCATCTTAACATTTCAAAAAATTGTATGCCCCCAATACATAATTTTTAACCTTTAAAGATTGTTTTGTTCCCTTAGTAAATATAAATGATAAGCTTTAGGAACTACTACTACTTACTACTATGAAATTATTATC
>DWON01009186.1:0-11586 GCA_018251015.1 Phocides pigmalion okeechobee | reverse complement strand
CGGGTAGTGCGGCGTCGAGCAGGGCGGCGCGCAGCGCGGGGCGTGCCATACCGTACATAAAGGACTGGTGCTGAAAGAGCTTACTCCCACCAACACTAACATAACTATAACATTTTGTCTTTGTTGCAGTTCCTAATGATGAAACGAAATTTTTGAATTCCATTTTTCGTACCGAAGCCGAATAAACCGAAGCTAATTAACATCACCGAAACACTTTTAACCTTTTCCCGCTCGAATCTTACATTGCTTTATTTTGTTTTTTCTTTTATTTTTATGTATTAATTTACTACACTCATAGATAAAATTAGAGGAAAATTATATCAAACTTTCATGAAATTACACGACTATTCATGATTTTCTTTATTTATTTGAATTTTATTTGTTTTTCTTTTATTTCGAATTTAAAAAGTTGGAAAAACAATACACCAAATGACAAAAATTTACCTTGAAAAGAAAAACCCATTTTTTTAAGAAAATAGCTTTCCATTCAAACCTTTTCATTTTTTCAAAAATTGTATTAGTCCATGAGAATGGCTGTCAGCAGTACTTAGTTTGAGGAATTGCGTCCCATTCTCTCTGTAATGCGTATTTGAGATCTCTCGGGTCGGTGGGGCCAGAATTTCTTTTTTTAATCTCTCTCCCAAGCTTATCTCAAACATGCTAGATCGAGTTAAAGTCGGGAGAGCGCGCTGGGCAGCCTAGAACATTAATTTCGACGAAGGCGTGCATTATCATGCATAAAAATAAATTCCTCTCCTATAAATGGAGTAAATGGCACTACAATTTCTTCTAAGATGTCTAAGATTTTTACCTCAAAATAAGTTAAAATCCGATTTCTGAGCACGGTTACTTACGATGAACTGGTCATCTATGGCCACAGTTTTCTTCTTACGTCCCTGTCCTGCGAGTCTCGTATACTCCCCAGTCTGCTGATACCTCTTGACAACTCGATGTATCACAGATTTGGATACTCCTAATGTTGTAGTCACATTTTCGTAGGTGTGCCCAGTTTCAATTAAAGTTATGGCCCTAGCAACTTGGGTGGCATTTAAGTCTGACATTCTTAGTGTGTTCGCAGTAACAATTCACCCTTGTTACGGTAAACAAAACAGTTGATAAAAAATTGAAAAGAAACAAAAATTTTAAGTCAAATGAATTAATTAACAATACTTTTCTCATTATAAAAAAAACACAAAAGACGCAATAATTTTGTACAAAACAAATGACACGTAAAAATATTATACACAAAGAAAAAAAATATTTTTTAGAATTTATTAATGTTTGCGGCCAGTATCCTCGATAATACGAAAAGCAGAAATTCAACCATTTTTATGCGTTCCCTAATTTTGTCCATGAGTGTATGTATATTATTTGTATTCGTGTATCGTTTCTATGGGCCTTGGTAGCCTGAAATAAATAAATAAATAAAATATTTGTGCATGTGAATGTTAAATATTTATTTGATTCTGACATAAATAATAATAATATTCTATTTAAGGTTATGTATAAATATGTCTACGGTAATTGTTACGCTAATAATAATATGAAATGCTCATATGCGGACGTCACTTTTAACATTATACATATACCTTGACTGGAAAGGCACCAACGCCCCATTCATTGCCCCTGCCGTACAGCAATTCTTGTATTTCGGTCGGAGAGGTGCGTTTGCCGGCTACACTTTGAATCACGGTATGCATCTTAGTCCCCAAGAATAGCAACATACCTAATTAACCATGGGCTGCGACGATAACTTATCATCAGATGGCCTGAATGCGTAATATCTGTTTGTGTATTTCCAAAACAAACTTATTTTGATTCGTATTTTTCCTGGCAACATTTTAATAAAATTTAAATATCTAATAAAATGAGTGTTAAGTAGGTATGCGTGTAATATAATTTCACTTAGGTGCCAGTTTGTAAGGTTTTCTAAATAAACAATGCAGCTGCTAATAATGATTTTAGTTTCTTACGTAGACTATTTCTCATATGTAACATTCTTTAAAATCTTTTCATTATAAACTCAAATAACTGATATTGTCACTTTGCTGAAATCATTGATTATGACCAATAACAAAAGGTAACTGTGTTGTGTTTTGGGGTAAATCATTAACAATTGAGACAATGCACGCACTCCACAAAACTTAGGGGATTCTCATACGTGTACCATACTTATGAGTACCTCGTCGACATAACTACGTATCCATTCATACGTGAATTATTTCATTATGTATGCAAAGGCGTGCGACACGGTTATCACAACCATCTCGAATTATAGCATTCTCAGTTGATTGCATGAGATTTTATGTGTAAGAGCCTAGTAGGTGTTTCTCCGGCGGCGAGCGGTGGCTGGTGCGGGCAGCACTCGGCGGTGGCGTCGACTGCGGCAGTCAGAGCACTAGCAGTGCTCTTCCAAGCGCCGGGCGCAGCGGCCGTCTCGAAGCGCGCGTCACCCGCGAGTTCGGTTCAGTGAGTGCTGCGAGAGACTAGTGCCACGTCATTTCACGGATGTAATCACTTATCGCGACATCTCCACGAAGGAGGTGAGAAAATCTATTTTTAAATTACTTTTGTAACAAACTTTACTCAGTTTTACACTTTTCCTAAAGTTTGTTGATACAGCGGCATTTCAAAAGTGACCGGTTGTGTTCTATTTTCGGATTTGAAATTTTGAATTTTATGATCCTAATGTATGCTTCAGACGTTGAAAATATTTAAATGCATAAACCATACCACTATTCCCAATACTCCGCAAGAAGTTTAATGTTAACTTTTAAACATTTAACTCATGTTCATTCAACCCTCACAATAAAAAGCCGATTAAGAGAAATAGTGTAGAAACCTAATGTAACTGATAATAACAAATAATATATAAGCAACTTAATTGTAATCACAAGTGTACGTATCACCTGACACCAATCACGGGTACTTGATTGGTTATCAAGTCGAACTGGTCTTGTATTTGGGCGCTGAAATTTACGTTTTCCATTCACTTTGCGGGAAAAGCGTTTGCATTGCACTTTTGTATTGCAAGTAGGTATATGTTTTACATGCACGATTGAACACAGCGGCTTCTGTTCCCCACGGAAGTTATTATATTTTAGAAATATTATTAATAATCCTAAAAATATATGATATATGAATATAAGTGACTGGTGAATCTCACTATCCAATCCCGCATTAAAGCTTAGGGCGGCGGGCGTCGGAACAAGGGCGCTGTACGGGATCATGGTTCACGATCCTGTGGCAGCTACAACGGAGCCATCAATTTTCCCATAACTAAGAAAAAAAGCATGATATTTCATCTTATTTCTCTCTGTTTAAGATATTAAAGCTGCAAGATTCGGTTTATTTAATGTTTCATTTCAACGTATTTGATTATTTATAATTATTTGTTACATGGAACGTTACTTAGTCTTAGTAGAGACGCCGGGACAAATGAGTAAAAAACAAATGAACACAAATAGAAATTATTGCAAATGTGTATTAATTAGTGCATACACCTCGTCTCGGCGCAAGCTTCGTTGAAGGCGTGTAAGATGCAGTAATATAATAATAATATACACAATATTTAAATAAAACTGTTATAAATATATTCATCGTTATATTTAGTTGAACGAGACAATTCTTTGAACTAACTTTACATAATTAGCTTGCGATCGCGGTAGGTATGTACTCATATCTGCTTATGAAGTAGATAACTTTATCAACGAACACATGGACGTTGTCAAATTCCAAAAAAACAGATCTAATTTTATTTACTCTAATTTGATATACTTACATGATAAGCTGTTCTTCCTGTCCACATATGTGTAATTTATTACTCATAGTGTTTTTTTCAATTATTATGTTCGTATATTGTTGTTGATTTCGTGACCTATAAATGTTTGATCCACGTAGTATTTTACAACACATAAATTTATAAAAATCTTATAAATACCTACGACACTACTCGTATGTATCAAACGAAATGCCTGTAAACGTTTCCCACGGAGCGAGGAGCACTGGAGCGGCGACCGCCGCACGTGTTACAAACTGCTCTTTGTCGCACCACCAACTTTACCTATTTTGATATCGATTTAATTATTTTGATCTATTTTTAATCATAATTATAATATTACTTTTGAAGATCCCAGTTAATTTAATAATCAGAACTTTAACAATTTAAGTATTTTCGTGTCACAATGGATGGTAAAAGTAC
The DNA here is from genome assembly GCA_018251015.1 of Phocides pigmalion okeechobee. NCBI lineage: Eukaryota > Metazoa > Arthropoda > Insecta > Lepidoptera > Hesperiidae > Phocides > Phocides pigmalion. Next base: position 7,385 of record DWON01009186.1, on the reverse strand, counting down.
TTTGACAATTACGTATCATTTTCGGGATTTAACTACCGCTTAAACATATCTATGTCTACGTAAGTATCTACGTTTCAAGTGCCCATAAACAGCGGCTATGTACCTCTTCGATTGAGTAAAATTATATATGTACATGAAAAAAACATTAACAATACCTATTGCTTTATATAAAGTATGTAATATTTGCTCTTAATTGGCTTCTTTTTCTAACAAAAAACAATTATAATTTTCTACATTCTTTTGATGTATGTTCACTTGTTACGCGTATGTTGATGGATTTTCTTACGTAGGTGTAAATACATGACTATGATATAAATATAAATTTATTTTTTGTGCACGAAAGAGGAGACGATAACTACAACGAGATGAAACTTATTAAGTAAATTAAAATATAAATATGGCCTATGTACATACATATATATGTATGTATATAAATATGTACATTATCCTCAGGGATCTGTTCAATAATTGAGGAAAAGTACCTATAATTGCAGAAAACGGGAAAACTGAGATGGTCGCCTCACGCGCAGGAGTGCTCACACCTCACTTATCGAAACAAAACTTTTGCTGCACGTTGAGTTTTAACCGGTTAAGTTATAAGTATTTTTATCACCTTCTGAAAATATATTTTTTGGTAAATCTAAAAATTTTATTCTGCTAAAAATAATTAGGCATGAATTGGAATAGAAGGCACCGATGATAATTTAGCGACTTTTTTGACTCTGAACCGGTTCTGGACGATGAATAGATACAAACATCTGCGAAACAGTTTTACCTCTGCACTCTTTAGACAACTTAGAATTAAAAAGACCTCGACGGGTCGTCCACATTATTATTGTTAATAATAATAAAAAAAGTTGACTTTGACGTAAAAACAGACTTCCTGCCTACTACTTGATGTTATTTAGTTTCACGTGGATCACTTGCATGGTTGCTACTTCCATACCAAATAAACATACAACTAATCGTGTATCAGTTTTTCTCATTGTTTACATATTACATTCTAGTCTTGTGCTACGTGCGTGTATGTACCACCAAATCTGTCCGCGGCAGCTTGTTGGCCGGATGACGGCGGCGGACGGCGGACGGCGGCGGCGGACGCAAACACCGGCTAGCACGATTGTTTATAGCGTCATTGTTCCGCGTGCTTTTTAATTATCTAAATATCAAATACCTCTCTGCTCTCTATATCTTATACAAAAACTATAAGTAAGAACGTACTAGAGCTTACTAAAGTATTGCTATATATCTATAAGTATTTTTGTGGTTTTAGATATGATTAAATCAGTAGACGAAGTAACCTTACGGAGTATCTTAGGATTAGCAGGCTAAAGCGGCAAAGGGGCAGTCACATCGTTCGACTGAAAGATGGATTGATTTCGTGGGTAATAGTGCTATTTTAAATTTATTTTTAAAACTCCAGTAGTTCTTATAGCATTATTAAAAAAAAAACAGTAATTTCTCCTGTTCCTATTGCTCCGGTCCCACTATTTACATCGATGAAAATTATTTACTTCTAGTTAAAGGAGTATAGTTGAGGAGGATATGCTTTATAGGCGCACCAAACGTGAGATTAAAAAGTTTAACGTACAGAAGAGATTGTAGACGTTTTCCCAAAATATTACAAACTGTTTTGTTTTAAGACGATATAAGAAATGGTATGGACCATTTATTCCTGAGCTCGTTAAAATGTCTGCATCGTCCATTTCACACCTGTTCTTTCCAGTGAGAGTATCTCGAATGAGTCGCTTTAAAGTAGGATCATTTTTTGTAAGCAAAGCTCATCCATTATTTCCTCACTGTTTGTAATGAAATAAATATAAAAGATGTGTTTTACTCTAATGACATTAAATTAATGTTTTTATTTACGTAGAGTGGCTTCTTTTAAGGAATATCTAGTAATAATATGTTACATGAAAATAGTTGTTATGATAATGCTACAGTTTTTCAAGAGACAGGACAATACTGCAGGATGAAAATCCAAGGATGTTCAATGTAAATAAATAGTGAGCGTTTCCATAAAAAATACCAAAAGTTATTTAATCCACGATTTCTATCACTAACCATTATGTATGAATAGCTTCATCGCATCGCAAAGAGCTCTTTCGGACGGTCCAGTTTAGTCAATAATAATAATACTCATGTTATTCACTAGTTAATAAAATTCACGCCGTAAATATAAAAATCATTTTATACCCACATCATAATCTAGCAGTACATGTATTAATTATAAGTAATCTATTACGGGTCAGCTAGACGGTCTAGTCAAATTAGCTTCAATTCATTAGGTAAAGTATACAAACAAGTTGTGTTACACGGTGCGTGCTATGTTTAGATTTGTATGACAAGTTGCTGCCATAAACAGAATGAATACAGGTTGAAGACGTTCATAGAATTTTCCTATTTATATTTTTCCTTAAGCATATAAGCTTTTTAGTTTCTCAGTATCTCACGAATGACGCCGTGTGACGGCCCTCGCCGATGTATCAGTGCCGTAATGCGCTTAGCGACGAATTGTTCATTCAGGCTCCAGGATACTTACCAATGATCTGTGATTTCCGAATGTCACCTCCCAAAGCAATAACACGATTCGCCTTGAAGGAATTTGACGTATGGAAGATGTGAGGGTTTCTTGAGAATTTGTTTAAGTGTCGTACTTTATTCAAAATTCAAATATTTAATTTCATTGTAAAGTATTTACATACATTTAATTAATGTCTAAGTCAAGGCTAAAATGTAAAATCAGTACATTATACATCTGTATTTAATTTTGTAGGACGTATTGTTTCACAACTTACTAGAATTTAGTCTCATTGGTATCACTGGTAATTGTTTATGATATGGGGAATTCAGGTGAAAGCGGGCAAGTAAGACCAGTGTAATAATTATAATCCTGAATTATAATTAAATGATAAATGAGTTGATGGTATAGGTAACTTACATACAATTCAGTATTACGTAGTTGTATATTATGCGTGTATTTTCGGCCTCTCATAACGGAGAGACATTAAAATTCCTGGAATGCAATTCTGAGTTTTCGAAATCAATTATCATTTTGTTTAATGGCGAAGGTAACAATGCAAGGAAAACTGTAGGTCACAGGAACTGTGTATGATGTCTAGCATCACCCAGGCACCCAGACACCCAGGCCCACAGGCCGGCAGGCATTTAGGTTATATAAACCATTTGCAGGCTTCACGAGCTCATTGTAAGTTAGACCAAATGTTTACGGCCATTTTTAATGATCCTAGTCTGCCGACACATTCAATCTAGATTTACGTTAAGAAGCGCTGTGCTTTCGTGGTGTAACGCAATATAATTTTTATATGACGCATATTATGATTGTTTTTTAACCATTCGAAATTACTTCCTTAAAAAATTCTTTCTCCTTGTAATGAAATGTTATTCTTCCTGTATAAAAACTGTGCACTAACCACTGCTCATACTTGTGTACTAGATATCAAATATTTGACAATTACAATTAAGTAGCTATTGCCGATTTAAAAGTATAATAATATATATTCTTATTATTGTCTTTTTATATTATACATTTTGTTGTTGCTCTCAAGAAAAATAGGGTAGTTGCGCTAAAAATAAGGTAGATTGGAAAAAAATTTTGTCATCGAATTGGACGACCTGCTTATTTAGTTTTACCTGAACTTATTATAAAAAGGGACTGTAGTACTAGCTCGGGACTCATTATATTCGGATGCGTCGCGGTACACGGACCACTCTGTTTCAATAGACTGACCTAGCACTTTTTATTGTTATTTAGCGATGTAATTGCTATTGTGATTGTCGCTTCTGATGCCCAAAGCGCCCCTTATACATATTTCTATATGTGCTCTGTTCTCTCAATATTCTTATAATTTGAAAATTCATAAATGCTATATCGGTCGTGCATGCAATCGATTTAAAAAGTAAACTTAAATGTTTTACGAGGCGTTTCTTCATTCGTTCATGTGTGTAGCAGGGGTTATGTGTACATTATATAAATATGTAAATATTAGCTAATCTGCAATCTGAACATATTTACAGCTATAAGAATAAAACTATAACTACTACCGACTTAGTTGTACTAAATTTTAAAAACCTGTCGGTACCCATTAAATATATATAAAAAATTCTCCCTTATCGTCATCATAAAAACATTAATTAAACAGGAACTTTTATGAAATTCTCCCTCTTCAGGAAAAAAATGGAGCTTAACGCAAAAAGTTTTAATGAAGTATGGGAATATAGGATATGAAATGCCATAGCTTCCACGGAGCCATCCGAGCGTTCAACGTTGAATGGTCGCCGATCTGGGATAAAGTGTTGTCATTAGCGTGGGATCAGCGGCAGGCCCACGACAAATTACAAGATCGTGAGGTGAAAAGGATCTCATCAGTTATTAGATACAAGTTGCCAGATATATCTACAAGAATTATGATTGTAATGTTGTCTATTGCTATCCATAAGTGCTTTTCGTGTCTTGTAATCGAATACTAATCAATATAATGACAGAATCAGCCTTTAATCATAATTTTATATTGTATACCTGGAACGCACATGTAAGGATGTGTATCTCACACGTATGAGGTCGATCCGCTCAAGGGGTGTCAAAACTTAAATCCGGGGCCATCCTCCGTGAAATAGCGGGTCAATAGGGGTGTCTGATGTGATGTTGATAAATCGTAGGGGTCCACGGGCACTCTGTCACGCCATATTGGTAGTTTAGCCTCACACGCGACTGATTGACGATAAAATAAAACATATGGGTGTTTTTTATAATCATTAAGATCCATGGGCTGCAGTTTCAGCTTACCGTCTGGAGAATATGCATAATCTCAAGTTCATGAGTTTGTTAAAGAATCTTTAACTTTTAAGCAAAAACACCTATTCTCTTACAGGTATTTTACAGTTGGTTTACCTTAAAATTTCAAGCAACACTCACTTTACTCAGCATAAAAACTATGGAAAAGTATTCCTAGTAAGTAAAATTGGTTTTTCATTCAAACGGTAACTGAGATGATTAACCAACTTCGATAAAATTAACTGAAATGGATTATTAACATTTAAGGTACCTATTTATTGTTGAATGCAACCTATGGAATATTCCATTACTGAGTACCGGCCTCTAGTGTGCGGAGACACGAAGTTTTCTAACTTGGCCGTTAGAAGTAGCGCGGTAGTTATGGCATCAGTAATTGTGGTCGAGTTGAATGCCTTAAAAAATGTTACGGAAAACGTTATAACTTATTTGTTCCCAGTAATCCCAGATGACTACACTCGCAGCTCGCAAGGCACGTCTCTCGCCCTATTCTTGTGTGCTAAGATTGCCATCCCCAAATATTAAACTACGATATAAGACATCAAAAAGTTATAACATTACAAAATAGACAATTCACAGGTGATTTTCTTTAAATTTGGAAAATGTAATAAAGGACGTTTCTTCAAACTATCGTGGACATCTGTGGAGATCATAAAACCAGGACTCAACTGAGAAAATAGCCCGCTTGGCAACTATATTGTCCACGAATGCCCCTGACCGATGACGCACCGCTTTAAGTGCGGCAGTGTCATGCGACTGTCTCACCGTTTACTCTATAGAAACCAATTGAATTCATCCACCGATAGCAGTGTTTTAAAAACAAAGTAACAACATTCGAACAACAAAGGTATTAGTAAGTAATTGGTAGATCAATTCGTTTAGTGTATCATCGGTCGAAATGTTAGGTGTGGTTCGGCTAACGGACGCCACCGCCGGTCACCCAGTGCGAAGCCGTCGCACATTCATGCTACTCCAACACGAATGTGCAAAACATTCATTTATCTATTCGCAGTTCATTCAATGGCTTGGCATTTTTTATGTCTTATTGCTGGTCACAGGTCTGTCCGCACACCTTTCGGTGATTTAGGGTGTACATTCTGGATGTCCTAGAACAAATTGGCGCAGACACAAAAAAATGACTAACCTATCTGACGGATGTTTTCAAATCGTCCATAGGTCTTCAGACTTAATGACAGCTTCTTACTATCATATATCTATCAATAGCAACAGTCATCGACCGCCTGGCACATCCTGCATGAGCGTAGAAACGCACACCAAATTAATTGGCCACGAATTGTCACCCATCCAATTCCCAATCGTATTGCCTTTGCTTAAGTTTGTCGTATCTTTTATTAAGTCATCATTGAGAATTAGCTGAATTACAATTCTCATCGTTTTTTGTTTGAACTCTGTTGAAACGAAACATAAACACAGCAATCCTTAAAATAGATTACTATTCTTAAAATTAGCTTACATCATAAAGTAGTATATATTCCGACAAAATGCAAAATAACAATGAAGCAATACCAATAGCCTCGCACTTATATTTTATTACGATCTTAATAAAGAAGAACATTTCGGCACTTAATGGATGGTGCTAATTAAATGATTATTTCAGCATCTTTACGCAAGCTATATAGGAGCTGTTCGTTGAGTGCTCATGTAAATATGGGAGAGAGTGTCGCCTCTTAATTTAATATCATACGAGGAGCGAAGGGGCGGAGGTGAAGAGGGGCTGAGAAACGTAAATGAATTATATGATAGCAGGCCGTCGGGAGGTGGATTCCTTATACACGGCGTATACGATAACGCGATAAGTACTATAATAATACATTGTAGAATTGGGGAACGATTGATATTAAAAACGCGACTTTAAAATCGACACAACTGGCACCTTGACGGTTTGAATTTATGGACATGGATATGTTTATACTACTTATATTTTATTAGTTACCCTATTTTTTAATTAAATGACATGTTTTATGTAGAATAAATCATTAACATATAATGAACACAATATTGTGCAAATAGCGGCAATCATGGAATGCAGTTCAAGTTACAGGTCACTAATGGCGCCCTTTTTCTCAGTTTCGTTACAGTTACGTTATTAGTTTTTATACAATTGAGTCTCTGTGTGCTCACAGCACTCACAACATATTATTTAAGTATGTGTCTAAAAGTCAAGAAAGTAATAATAATAATAATAAATCACAGGAGCCTGTGAATCAATCACCCAGACAGACTACAAACACCACCACGATCAAGTAGCTGCCATCATACACCAATATCTAGCCTACAAATACAAACTTATTACAGACAAAACTGCATACTATAAGTACACACCACAAGTCATACTGGAGTCTGCTGACCATAAGCTGTATTGGGATAGAACAATAGTAAAAGATAAAACCGTGAATTATAACCGTCCAGATATAACGCTACACGATAAGAAAAATAAAATAGTTTACATAATAGATATTTCTATTCCCAACACCCATGTTCAATCCTTGTTAATATGTTGGTGGGTAGAACAAAATAATCCGCCAGCGTTGTCTTTTAATGTCGCGTCTAG
>DWON01009185.1:0-11587 GCA_018251015.1 Phocides pigmalion okeechobee | reverse complement strand
GCAACCACACCTCCCCAACCGAAACACAATACATGACGAACATGTTGCTTTACGGCGGGTTATGAGGGTGGCGGTGGAGCCGCCCCGGGCGAGCTCTGACTGCTCTACCACCTTTAAAAATTAAAAAAAATGTAAATTCCCCATTGTTACATAAAAGTGAAATTATATAATATAAACAGAATAATTTAATATCGCACTTTTACCATAATAACGATATTTTTCAAAAAATAATTATAAACATGCCTTAAGCCAACCGTAAACTTCTATAACATATGGATAATCAGACAAAAGCATTATTTTTCTTAAAAAAAGGTATATTCGAAATTATTACCAAAATTTAGTAAAGTCGGAATTGGAGAACACAATTTGAACGTGGCGCTATACAAACTATCTTAAAAAATTAGCATAACAATGCTATAATTAATATACAAAAATCACATTATCCTTTCTTTTCATAGCAAAGAGTAGATAATCACTCATTGTTTTAAACCACTATGCAGATTAAAAACATGACGGTAATGACACAAGATAATTCAATAGAAACTCGGAAACTAAAAATATTGAACACAAAATTCTAGATAGCGCTTTCCCCGGACGCGCGGAACGCGATGTGGGTGTCATTCGACGGACGGAACCGGCAAGCGTTGCAGCACGGAGATAGGTATACATACAAACTACGTCCGAGCTAGCGCATATGCCATATCGTAACATATATATGTATGCTTATGTAGCACGTTGTCTGTATGTTGTCTGTCAGTGTAGTATGTAGAGAGCTTGTTTCAGATAAAGCTAAACGTAGACGCGCGAACAGTGGCCAGCGTGTCTTTCGACGGGCGCTCGCAAATGGCCCTCAAGGCCGGCGATAGGTAGGCCCGGGTAGTGTGGTGACATTGTCATTTACATAAATCATCGTAAGGGATTGATTGGTAACATTTTCATTACCATACGTTGTGTCCGTGGATAATTTGGTGAAGTTTTCATTACCGTGAAATGTTCCCTTGGATTATTTGATAGAGTTTTCACGTGGACACTGTTGGAATTTTAAATAAAACTTTGTGACTCCATGAATTTGGTGACGTTATTACTATAAAATAGGCCCAGCGATAATTTGGTGATGATAATGGCATATGAATTGTTTGTTTGGGTTGTCATTATCGTGAGATGTACCCGTCATTAGTCTGGTGGGTTTTTCATTGGTTTTGGTGGTGATGTCATTACCACAAATTAAGAACAATGATAATTTGATGGCGTCGTCATTGACACACACACAGTTTTGCTTTTTATGCACTATTATTGCTTGCCTGATGCTTTTTGCTTTGCATGATTTTATATAAACTTATATTTTTGTACCATAGTCTAACATAACATAAGTATCAAAATGGAGATTTTAAATGGGTTATGGGTTTTAATTAAGATTAAGATAATGTACTAAGTGACATATCATGTTGTCCAACGGATGTTAAGCTGTCACAGACGTTAATGGACTTTCATATATTCAATAATTAATAATTGTAGTAATGTTCAATAAATAATAATAGTAGTATTGATAGTTGGTCTAAACACTTCTAAATATTCTGCATCATACACATATGATTTAGATTTCAGTATTACAAGTACGTAAGTAAGTAGCTGTTTAAAATTTTCAGAACAATTTATAAGAGGTTATCGACACAAAATTCCCATTCTTTATAAAAACATGCTCTATTTTTTTATAATTATTGTATTGCACAACTATTTAAAAGTAACAATTTGATAATATTAGTCGTTCTAATATGTCGTCATTGGAAAACCAATAATTCTGTAACGCCATATCTATTGCGCCAGCTGTCTCCTGAAATACAATGGATATTAAAATTGCGTTTTTAATAGTTTAGAAATAGGAAAATCTCAAGAAGTTACGCTTTTTAGGTATTTCTATTAGTAAATTAGAAAAGTTACATCCATTTTTTGCAAAAAAAAAACTTTAAATCGTTCTTCTGTAAAACACCTTTACGACGTTTTAAATCGTCCTAAATACCTACAAAACACCCTTCCGACGTTGTACTATAGCTTTCCAACGACGATACGACTATCCAGAACATGCACCTGTCCGCAGCCTATACGTGACGACGTCGGTGTACCCGGTGCCGTCCATCTGCGCGCAGGACCAGATCTCGGACTGGTTCGACTCGCTGGGCGAGTGCCTGCACTGGAACGTGCGCAAGAAGCAGAAGCAGATGGACGAGCTCAGCGACGTCACGCACTCGTCCAGCGACACGCTCGAGGAGCTCGACAACAACCACCACGACGAGCGGCCCGCGGACACGTGACCAGCGCTGACCACCGCCGGTACGACAGCTCTCGCTGCTTAGTATTATAAGGTTGTGTTAACTTAACCGTTCAGAACGCTGGCAAAGCTAGACATCGATCACGGCTAAAACGATTCGTGGACACATTTTTTTGCAATGTACCGGGTATTCGCGATTAATGATTTTTTATTTTTTGACCATGCGCCATGCGACAGTAGGAAATATCGTCATCAAAAACCAAAAATCATTTACCGTGACTATCCGGAACATAGGAAAATATACAAATTCAGCAATAATATTAGTTTAAAATGTTGGACAGAGCGGGATTGGCCAATGGCGACGAGGTGAGGTTCGGGTCTGTTTTATGTGATATAGTAGTTATGTTATGCTATTCAAAACTGGTTGCATTGGACAACAATAGCCGTTATGCTTGGTCAATGGCGATGGGGACTAGGTTTAGGTCTGGTTTTTGTAATTCCATAATATGTTAAACAAACTATTCAAAACCGTCTGATAGATGGACAGATCTGTGCAAAGGACTGGAAGGAAGGAAAGTCACGTGACCACGACTGGCTAATAGCAGGTATTGGTTATGTCGGTTTTTGTAACGTAATAAAGTTGAGCAAATTATCCACACAAAAATAAAATAGTGGTGTTGAACCCTACTGGTTTAAAGGGCGTGTTAAAGCAGAGACACTTGCATAAGATATTGAAAATTAGTTCCCAACAATAGTGAATGCATAAAGAAGTTAAAATAAAAAAAATGTTAGTAAGAGGCCCGTCCTACTTCTTAGTAGGACTCCAGTGCTACTTGTTAGTAGGACTCTAGTGCTACTTGTTAGTAAGACTCCAGTGCTACTTGTTAGTAGGACTCCAGTTCTGCTTGTCAGTAGTACTCGAGTCCTGCTTGTTAACAGGACTCCAGTGCTACATGTCAGCAGGCCTCCAGTTCTACTTATTATTAGTACTCGAGTCCTGCTTGTTAGTAGAACTCCAGTCCTACTGGTTGCTGATTAGATGTGGGCAGCATGCTCGCTTACTACATCTACTTCATAAAAAAATACCTAAAAGGAGTTGAACATTAATTGCGATAATTGTCGCCGCATACGTGATCATAACTTGTAAATGAATGGTTTTAGGTCTAGTTCTGTGTTTGTTAAGTTTGTTTGCAATCGGATACAGTTGTGTGAAGCAAACTATTAAAATGATTAAGGCTGCTGGATTTTGACGGCGGAAGGTCGTCTCATCATAGATACTGATCGAAAACACAATAGGCAAAGTATTTTAATATCACTTGTTTCAACACTTTCCCTGCGGCTTCAACATTGCTGTGTAATTCTGGGGGCGACGCGCTTGCGGCTCCTACACACTTGTGTTGTACGGACAAATTTGTATGGATTACGGGCGACTGCGAATAAAAGTGCTGTTTTTACATCGGCGCTACAAGACTGGGGGCGGATATTACGTCTGTGTATTCGTAGACGATACACAGATGCTAAAAAATACAGTATTTCAGTAATTTGTCGGAGTATCTTCAGTATAATGAAATAAGCTCCAGTTTAAGACCGCCTCCCGCAATACTGACCCGATCATATATGTATATCCGCGCCGCATAGAAAGTGTTAACGAAGAAGTGAACAATCTGAGGAAATCCATCCATGTGTGGTATTCATTTCTATACAAATATCAGAAAAAATAAATCAATTTTATATACTACCACATCTTAATATTTCAGTGATGTTAGCGATTAGGTCAAGAAGCTTGATATGTATATTAATGAAGTTTGAAATGTTTACCTTTTAAGGTACTCAAAAATAATTTTATGAAGGGTAGACCATACACATATTTTCAAAATAGTTTGCTTGACAAGAACAGTTTCCAAAATACAAAATTAACAAAATAATTATTGTACGATTGTTAATAAAGTAATGTTTTTTCGAACAGTTTGATATGTAAGAAAAACGGTATATTTTGTCCAAAATTGTAATTCGTGACATTCCCTCGGACAAAAAATAAATAAATTTTGTTATGTCTTTTATGGGTATGTATGTTGTCTGTTTTATTGTTAATAATTGGGTATTTCACTTTTGTGGTTTTTATAGCTTCTTTAAGCACTCTTTATTTTACTTTCGAGCACTTATTGCTTTAAACTTGGTTTGCAACCGTAATAAACAATCTATTTAAACAAGACATTCCCATTTGTCCGATCCCTACCGGATATTATTGCATCTAGATTCATACACAAATTAGGCATCAGATCACGTTGAAGTGGCAGTTTATTTTGAGTATACATAGTTACATCATGCGAAATTCTGAAATCCGTCAAACTGCCGTACAAGCTTCTACTAGAGCGCGATTAGACACTATTTGTTGATCAGATGTGGCCGCTGACAAATCATTTGACAATCTTTGTCGGAGACGGCAAAAACATGATGTTGATACATGGAAATACGTTCGTATAAAACGTACTAGAGCATCGAACTTTGTCGGACTCAATACCTGACAAATGGGAATGGTCTCTTAGCCACTACATTAATTCAAGATATTCGGGACCATTCAATTGAATAATCAAACAATGGTGACATACCCTCCTATTCCTAAGCTTAAAATCGCTTTTACTTGAAAGAACTGCATTTCAAACAAGTCGTTTACTTACTTAATTGACAAGAAATAATTTGTAATTGATAAAAATATGGTGAAATAATTATACATAATACATGTGTATAACTTACTGGGTTTCATCTCAGTAGTTAAGACTGATTGCAGTGCCCTTTATAAAAGTTCATTAAAATTAGTTCATTTTATTAATATACTATATATATTTTAAGTAAAAGGCTGTATATTATGTAGGAACAAGATTTTAAAATTAAAAAAATATATTCTTCAGATTCGGCAACTGCATTAAAATCATTGCATCATGCTTTATCACGACTAACTACTAAAATAATAAATTAAGATTCCCTTTCATAAATATATGAGATGAAATTCAATATTTTAATAAAAATGAATCTTTGCATGAGTGTTGAGAAAGAAAATGGTGAAGGTGCTAACGAAATAATAGTGCCAATGTGAATTTTATTATACATAGGATTTAGCATTACATGTGCACAAATACTTTGGTATTTCTATCTTTAGTTTTAATTTAATAATTATCTGAACTCATTGTACAGGTGCTGGATATTTAATAAACTCAAACATTTTGTAAACAGTACACTAATTGTAATTCTGTACAAACAAATTATATATAAGAATAAGACAGTATAATGACGTTTTTTGGAATAATAATATTCTTAAATTTGTTCCTCGTGTGATTTACGACTATTTGATATATGTTAAGACGTTCTATGTAAAAATGTTTTATTAAAAATTATACAGATTACAATATTTACTTGTTTTTTATTTGTCCCTTATTATACAGTACAAGTAATTAACGTTTCCTAGCTACCATTGACGCTTATACACACGAAGGCAAATAGGGCAAGTCGCGATGCATTAAAAAATAGTACATAATTAGCGCCAACATACTTATAAGTTTCGACGCATAATTTAAAATTATTGTTTCAAAAGATAGTATGACAATATATCGCCTATAAGGAGGGCGGTGGTATAGATGCTACTTGTACTTTGTTGCATTATAGAAACAAAAACAAATACAGAATTGAACAAAGTTTAACTTTAATTTATTACTAAGTAAAAATATCTGAGAGAAACAGTACATTTAATGTCATTACATATAATGACAGAAGTAGCGAGGAGGGATCTTGACCTTGCAAAAAAGTGAAAGATTATTATTTCAATAATTTTTATATTAAAAATTGGATATGGATACTTAAATTCCTTATTTTAATCTCTGAAAGGACCAACTAAAATTATTTCTCACTTGACAGTTAACAGTGACACTGGCAATGTTGTAGTGACAACTGTGACAAGTTGACATTTAACAATCCGATCAAATTTTGAAGTGTTGATATTTCATATAACCTCAAAACGAAATTCAACAAAACAAGCAAATCAAAACAGTTACATAAAACGATGTTGAAGATATCACCACTAATTAATTTAGTCTCCAAGCGATCTATATCACTATCAGCAGTGCGTGAAGGGAAGAGAAATTTCAGAAAATTTGTAATTGCAAATAAAAGAGGCACCCGTATTCATAAACAGCAGCAAGCGGGTAAAAACCCCGAGTTGGAGGTGGACAGGCGCGGCGTCCGTGATGTGGGGTACTATATGGATGAGAAGTTCGTCACTGTACCAGAGATGATTCCGGAAATTATCGTTCCCGATTTGAAAGACTGCGATCTAAAACCATACGTAACGTACAAAGCTGAAGATGTAGTACAGAGTGAATTTACTGCACAGCAACTCTTTAACGCTGTATATAGCAAGAAAATTATCACAGATTTTAAACAGGGCAAGTTAGATGCGGATGGACAGCCGCTTGAACCTTCTGAAGACGAATCATTACAGCCGGAGGAAGCCATTGCAAAGGCAAAGAGAACCGGCTCAGATATATTTTAAATGTACCTAAATAAATACTGTATATTAGTTTAAATAAATTATGTTATAATTGAAATCATTTACTTTTTTTATATGAAAATAAAAAAAACCCCTATTTAGGTGTCCAGATAATTCTTAGGGCACATTTTCAGTACTTTCTTATGCCCATGGCTGTTAAATCTAGTATAAGATTAGATTGTCCTGTGTTGTCCCAAATGGTCACAAGATTAACTATTATTACTATTTAGTTATAATATTTTCACTTAAAGATTTAGGTAGGTAGAGAGGGAGTAGGAGCAGTGGAGTAGTTCCTTTTCTAAAAATGGTAATTGAGTAACTTATATGCCAACATAAAAAAATCAATGATAAAATTGCATAGTGTAATTAGTGCATAAATTTAATCCACCCTCATAATTATAATTCAAGTATTGAGGAGTCTTTAATGAATTTGACCTAACATCTTATCATATAAAGGCTACCTAGTAGCAATAATCAAATAAGGTAAACAAGAGTTACAATGCCACTACTATTGACCTAAACAGAGTTTATCTTATATGAATAATTTCATTATATGACATCCCAATAAATACACAGCATTTTATCATTATAAAGAAATTTATTACTACGCGCGGATGTGCACTGTCCTGCGCGTGCGCACGTCGAATTGTTGATATACCTATCTACCTACATACTATAGAATGGGTGGTAATTATTCAGCTATGGATCCGATGGACGTACCCGTCCCCGATATAGCGAAATTATTCGAACGCGATAGTTATTTGAAGCCATATGAACGTGAAATTCGGAGAAGGTGAGTAAATACACATTTTCTATTGTTATTTAAAATATTTGCCGGTTGCAAGTACTTTAATTCAACGTTATATTGTAGTAAATTGCACGAGTTTTAGGTTAGCTCATTCGTGTTTATGAATTTCTGCCAAACAAGCCAATAAAGCGCTTTATGGGCGAATGATTTTCATAATATACCAATGTTTAATCCAAATATGTATTTATATTATGAAATTAGTAAGAGAAACTATAATATAGTACAAAACTATTGTACATATGTTTTGATATATATAAAATAGTTTTATCAAAGTAAACAAGTCTTTGCTTATAACAGCGCACGCAGCGCTTATTATCATAGGCGTGACATTTCCAATGTCAAACAAAAGTCGTATCGTGTAAACTACAACGTAGCAGCTTAATTAAGAAACGAAACTAAATTTCAATGAATTATAAATGAAAATTGACATTTGTGATGTTGAACAGATATTAGTAACTCTGGATGGACTGTATTCGATGTTGTAGTCTATTAATGGATGTTTTTAATCGTTCAACTATTTATTTTTTTGTTTACTAGGTATCAAAATACTTACATCCGTTCGATCTACCATACCTACATAAGATTCTACCCGTGTTATATTATATATTTGTAACGTACTTTATTATCACATTGAGTACCGATTACTTATCTTTTTAAACAAAAAAAAAAGAAGTGCGTTAAACAACCCGCCTTGAGCATTTAAATGCATAAGACCGGCCGGCGTCAGGACCTATTAGTATTGGATAGAAACTATAAATAGCTTTGCAAATGGCAATTAAGTTGATAGATAATTAAAGACTAATAATCATTCTACCCCTTCTTAGTTAAGTTAATATTGAATCTATAGTTATTTGTTATCTTGTCTTTTTTCATTCCTTTCTAATAAATTCTATAATCATAATTATAGTAAAAAGCTTTATATTTAGAAATGTTAATTTTTGGGCTAAATGTTTTGTTTGAGTATTACTGGTATTACACATTTCCTTTAGATTATTGGAGTTTGTAACCAAGTACAAATAAGTTCTGTTCTTATATTATTCACTGAGCCTATATGGAGAGTTAAGTTATTATCAATTTTGTTTCTCTCTTCATATCTATATTTGATTCATGTGTGTCTTCCCTTAGCAGAACAGTGATCAGGATAGGATATATTATAATTCAAAACTGTTTTAATTAAAGTGAAGCATGGATTTCTGTAACGAACTTTTTCTTAAAGTTGATCACAAGCGTTGGCCCCCTGATGATCTCCTGATGTGACGGTGGTGCTGGGACATGGGACCATCGAGTTTATAGAAAGTAAAACTATTGTTTAACCGGGTACCATACCACCATTATGATCGCCATGAAGCCATATTTTTTTTATTGAAATAGTGTGGTTGCTGTATAAATTTACAAACCAGGCGACCATGTTGGTCTTCGAAAATAGCAACCAATTTACGTACAATCTCAGATACGACTTCAGTGCTGTTCAGGATTGAATGTTGGTGCCATTTAAAATGCCCTGTATATAAAATATTTATCATAAAAAAAAGAATATATTTTGCTAACAATATAAACATGCGTAATTTTCAGATACGGTTGCTATAAAGATCTATGGCAGCGTATAGAGGGATGGGAAGGCGGTTTTGATAGTTTCACCCGAGGATACAAGTATTTTGGGCCGCAATTCAATAACGATGGCTCCGTCACGTGGCGGGAGTGGGCCCCGGGCGCCCATTCCATGCATCTACAAGGAGATTTCAGTAAGTACTTGACTTCTAGTGTTCTGTTATCAAAAGATTATTGGATTCCCCGGACATTTTTTTTTATGTAGTCAACGAAACATGGTATGATTTTATAATACAATAACTTTAAAAACGGGCTAGTGAGAGTTTAATTTTACAAATAATGAAACCTATATAAAGTATAAAGTATTAGTAGTTACGTAATGCTTCTTCAGGAATCCATTTTTGAAGGGATCAATAAATTTAAAGGACTATCACAAAGTAATGTATGTATTAAACAATACATACGATAAGATAGTAGATAACAAATTTAGTGCAATGGAAGTTTATTTTTATTTTAAGCGTTTGGGTTAAAACTTAGTCACTACACCCTTTACTTTAAACTTTTTATTCACTATATTTGATTCCCAAGGCAACGATAGTGTCATAGATTTATGTCGGTTGTACTAGGATTTGTACTCTTTAACCTTTAGGCATTACTACACCGATTTGATACGAGGTAATTCCGGTTTCAAACAAGTTTAAATGTTTCGATAATATTTATTCTAAGTCACAAACCACATGTAGGAACACAAAATATTAAATTTAAAGGTAAAATGTCACCCATTTGATGCCATTTGCGGAAAAAATAACACTTCTGAAAGATGTAAAAATAGACGTAGAATGTATTTTTTAGAAAAGACGTGATTTAGGTTATTTTAAGTCTTTTATTTTTACTTAAATTTATCGGTTAAATTTTCTTATATTGTTTATTATATTATATTAATAATTATATTTCAGATGGTTGGAACTCAAGAAGCCATCCGTTCAAGAAGTTAGAGTATGGCAAGTGGGAGCTAGTCATTCCCCCCAACGCTGACGGCTCTTGTGCTCTCAAGCACGACAGTCGGGTGCAGATCATAGTCAATGAACACCTGTACCGGGTGTCACCGTGGGCCAGCTACGTGAAACCTTACGAGGGGTTTACGTACCAGCAATTTATATATAAACCCGATAATGTAAATATAATCCTAACTGATCCATATATTATTAGAAGATATTATTTTAGAAAGAACATAGGACTTTTTTGCATTGCCCTTATTAGAGACCACTTGATGTTAAGTAGTCGCTGCAGCCGCATCCGCATCTATTTGGCTTAAAGTTCTATGTTAAGTCTTACATAAATGCTTTGCAAGTTTTAACCCATACGACGTTTTCCTTACCTTTTGTTTTTATTATATGAACGAAACGAACGAAAAGTGGGAAGTAATACTCTACTCTGCTGCTCTACCCAGTGGTACTGTCATGCTCTGCGCGGGGGAGGAGAGGGGTAGGGATTATATAGGCCTCGAGGGTTCCCTCTTTACCCGGTCTTTTGCTCGAGGGGGTCGAATACCCCTCGGGGTAGAGGCCGCGCGACTACATCGATCATTTCACGTAATACCGACAAATTAATTTATAAAAATTAATATAACGATGTAACGGGAAAACATCGATGGTCAGCGCGGCCCGCCGCCGATCCCGCTGTTTAGCGGGCGGCACAGCATTTATTATGTGTATATTTCGGCAATAGGTTAAGCGTGTATATGCATATACATATGTGTGTGTGTGTTTGTGATATGCATTATACTTAATTAAAATGATGATTGTGAATAGCATTGCGTTGATAGTTCCACTAATCTCGTATTGAAATTACCTTGTCTTGACTAATAATATGTCTATTAACGTGACGGACACAAAAGCTATAAAAAATAATCAAGAAAAGTACCCATTGTAATAAAAACGAAATTAATTAATAATTTGGTTAACGAATTAGGTATCTGAGTGGTATATTCATTTTTTATAATATATTGTTGTTTTATTTACAGCCTTATAAATTTAAACATTCTAAAGTAGACAAGCCGAAATCATTTCGTATTTATGAATGTCACGTCGGTATCGCTACATCTGAAGGCAGAGTTGGCACCTATTTGGAATTTAGAGATAATGTGCTACCGAGGATTAAGAGACAAGGTAACATATGCGTTCATTGTAACAGCTTTGATTAACAACGATGACCGATCGTGGGCATGAACGTGCTATGATATTATATATGTATATGTTATGTATATTTTGTATATAATATATGTTTATGTATATAAGAGCAGCAAACCAGCATGCAAACCACCTGATGTTAAGTAGTCACAGCCCATAGACAGACAGAGCCCACGTACAACTACAAACACGACCGAAATCCCATCTGAGCTCGAACGTAGATACGTTGCTACTCC
>DWON01009184.1:0-11587 GCA_018251015.1 Phocides pigmalion okeechobee | reverse complement strand
ACACGTACAGCCCTTAATGAGCCCGCTATCCCCCCTCCAACCCCGCCATTCCGTGGACTTAAAAACGCACCCTCGTATATTGCACGTTTACTAACAAGTTATACATTAATGCGTTTGTGTGTGTGTACGTACGTACACAATAATTTGAAAATGCATGTCGCTCAAAATTTTAGTTTGAATAAAATTTCAAACAATTTTCCCACGTTCGAAAATTCGCACAATAAAGTCATACATTGCGCGTTCAGTTCCCCGAGTTCTCATTACACGTTCTAATTAGTTCACGTTCGACCTCTATGTCTCCGCGATTATTGTGTCGCGAACCCTCTCTACTGCGCGCCGTTGTTGTAAAGCAAATATTTGTGTCTTACGTCAAATTATTAACGCACACATACTCATTATTTCAAGCAGATTTCTAATTAGATGTAACGGCTTGCCATTAATTATGCTGATTTGTTGTGACATTTAAAGCTGGTAACACTGAATATTGTAACAATTGTATTTACCACTAATTTTGATATTTCATTTGAAATTATTTGAAATGTATTTAGTGTAATATATGAGATAATATTTTGTAACAGCAGACCTCTTCAAATTTTCGGAAAAAATGATAATTGAACAGTCTAAATATGGTAGTTGAACCAAAGTAAAAAAATCTGCTTTCAAATAAAAAAGAATTTAATTAGTTAAAGGTGTAAGGTGCTACAGAAAGACATGTGACCGACGATGGTACTTCCCGTTCGGACTATTGTTGTACATATGTACTGAGATAGAACGAGTATTCAAACATAAGTAAAGCCGCAGAATACAGCTAGTATACGATGCCTATTACTCTTTTGGCGAAAATGTTTAACTTATATTTGATAATTGAAAATTATTTTGTCAAGTCTTTTTTATTTAGGTTTATTATTGTTTTTGTTTTCTTTGGTCGCGCACACACACACACAGATCACACTAATAATTTGAAATATTTAAACGGTTGTAAAGAACAATGAAGTTAAAAGACAAAAAAATGGAGCATGCATTGTAAAAAGCAGCAGGATATAAATAAATAAAACCACTCTTTTGGCGTAAGCATGAAAAAAGAAGGAAATGCACTTTCGAGCTTGCACATCGTAAATAACTCTCGAGCTGTCGGTGCAGTGACCCCGAGACGCGCTAATGTAGGGGCACTCATCTCATCTCATCTCGTCTCATCTCGTCTCATCTCATCCCTTTGTGTAGTGTGCTCGTCGGAAAACATCCGCCTTTATTCACTTAGCTGTGATGTTACATGTAACTGTGTTCAAACTGTGTGGGAGGATACTTTTGTTCATGTGTTTTTGTTAGTTTTACATCGAGGAGCGTAGTAAAACTACTTGAAACACACTCGTTAGACACACGAGTGGTTTTACGGACCAAGAACAGTGAAGGGTTCCGTAGACGGGAAAACCGAAAATTTCTAATTAAAATTTGATAATACCGTTTTCATTTTAGATTTTTCAACCTTAATTTTTGTTTAGAAAATTTTGTTTTACTTTAAAAGGAAGACACAATTTTGTCTCTAAAATGCCTATCTACCCCGTTATTGAGTATGTATGTAACGGAAAAGTCATTTTATCATAATTATCAGAAATGTCCTTATCATTTTTCAAGACCTTAAGGTGTACTTGTGTACTAGATGTTTTTTATCCCCTTCTTGCATAAGTGCTGCCGGAAAATCTACCTTATGGTACCTATCAACGTGCCTGTGCACTAGATTTTTCATCCCCTCCTTATTTAGAGTGTCGTCCATAACCAGATATTTTTAAAATAGCATAACGAAACGTCTTTCTTTTTACCTTTTTTTGAAAAGCCCCATGTCATAGTGTTCAGGAAATGTCTCAGAACGAAGCTCGTTCCACATCTTGCACATACGTGGTAGAGATGAACGCAGAAACTTATCTTTTTGACTTTATTTTACTATGCCATTGTATAGCGATTTAAAATTATGTCTGCTTTCAAAATCTCATCTATGAATCCAATATTCTTCGTGTAAAGTATTAAGGTAATAAAGTGCGACAGTCGGACGTGATCAAATTATAAGGATTATTACGTTTTCACCATTTGCTAACGGAATCCTAAAATTGTAGTTTGAAGTACTTGAACCACGTCGAGAAACATGCTTATTTTAAAAAAGCCTTAGGATTGTATATGGATAGGGTAAACTTTTCCTACCCTACTTTACCATGCATTTATAGGTCCCGTTTAAAGTCTCAACTTTTGTCAATTTTTCTATTTTTAAAATAGGTAAGTAGCGAATTTTATTCCTAAAATAATCGTATTCTCGTGTTAAGTGATTTCAAAAACAGCTCCGTACAAACAAGACTATTATTAAAAAATGTTTTATGTGTATTGCTATCGGTGCCTAGAAAAAGTCATGAATAAGTTAATTGAAGGATTATCATAGTTTAATCAACCATTGTTTTGTTCGACTTTACTACAGTTAGAGCCACGTTAGTCGAAAATATAACAAGAGTAAATTATTCGCAAAATTTGTTTGTTAGACGCGAGATATCGATAGATAAATAAATAGGTGCAAATACAAGCAATCTTTAATGCTATACTTTAAAACCATGTCACATTTGTGAGTAAAATTTCTTTATTTCTTTTTATACAGTACCTAGATGACATAGCGTGTCGTACGGTCAAAGGTTACTCCATTAACTAAGCTCAACTGTAGTTTTATACAATATAGTGTAATAATAATGTGGAGTATAAAATAGAAACAGAGTATAGTGTATAAAAATACGATATTTTCAGCTAGTCGGTCCCCATTGTATCAGGCTCACCGTGGCTCATATTCATTTCCCCGGCTCGGAGCACTCCCCGGCAGTCCCTAGTCTCGCGGAGTCAGTCGCCGGCAGGCGCTAGACGCTTGCGGACGTGTCCGGGTGCGATATCGCGTTCTATTCAATTTACCGATAATAGATGGCGTTTATTTCACAAAATCGATGCGTAAATCGCGCTAAATTGATGTTTTCAACACGTGTCTGTTTGCTAAATAATCTTGAGTGTGAAAATTATACTCGTAATACGACGTTTTAATTTCAACTGTGCTGCTCTTAATAGGTATTTAGGAGTCTATTAATTAGAGTAATAGTGCCAATCAATTCGCGGCGGTGTATAGTTAGGGCGCTCTTAATAAATGTTGGAATCCTTTGTCAAATTTGATACATTGGTTGCGATGACGTCGTTAATTCTACTTAATTATTACTTATCTATTGTGTGAATTTAAAGAATGATCTTTGTATAAGAGATAGCGAATACTTTCCGTAAATTATTGCGATTTGTTGTAGGTTCCAGATTAGTGTTATTGATTTGAAAAAAACCTGAAATTTAGATGAAAAATGTCTAAATGTTAATTATAGCTGCCAATTTTATTATAATAAAAAATAAATGCATAATACATTGAGCCTTTAGAATATTTTCATTACTTGCTGTCAAATATCAAATTCTCCAATTTCAGCTTTATTTTCACATCTAATGTTATTTAGTAGTATTTGAGATTAAACTCGATTTTTATGTGCAATGTGCTAGAATAGCAAATAAGCATTCAGGCCAACATATGTATGTTAAGTGGTCGCTGCAGCCCATGGACATCCACATAAAACCTCAAATAGAACTAAATTGTTACTCTGCTTGCATCTTGATCTCTTTTAGTCCTCTTATTAATTTATTTTATATCTAACTAGCGATCCGTCCCAGCTTCGCTCGATTAATAGACTTTATATTTACTTACATCATTTTTCTTCCATAAATGCATCCATTCATTAACTAGTTGCACGAAATAACAATTAAAAAAATATATTTCGAACGACGACTGATTTACTTAATTTATTACACCAAAACCTTCCTGAAGAATCACTCTACGTGTTGTTGAAAACTGAGAAATCGTCCAGTACTTTTTGAGTTTACCACAAGCAGACAGGCAAACGTGATGGGGAACTTTGTTTTATAATATTTAGAGATTTATTGATTTTACTATGGTAAGTGTAACAATTTATATACCTATTCACTTTATAACAAAAGTAATGGTTCTCTCTTCTAAGAGTTCCCTGTAACACAAGGACGTAAAAATGACCATTCTGCCATAATTATGCATTGAAACAATTTAACATTGTGTTTACTAATACACTTGTGTTTAAAATTTCATGTACAGTTTTTATATATCTCCATATATATGTAAAATATATTTTTGTCGTCTTATATTAATCGAGGAATTGAGGAATTGAGGAGTGAGTCAATCTCCCTGGAGATCTAAGATGTGAGGAAAATAGAGGCAAAGATGCAAGGCGAATCTGATTAATTCTTTTTAAACAATTACCTCTCCATTCAAACGTGATTGAAACGTATAAACTATGTACCAGGTAGCTACTCTGGTGATAGTAATTAAGTGCCAATAGTCTTGTGGTTTGTGTTAGGTGTAAACAATCACTAAAGCTAAGTAAAGTCGGGCACGGTCGATAATCGGATGGTTTACTGTTAGTGGTTGAATTTCAGAAGTGCTACCGTGCTTCGGCGGGCACGTAAAGTTATCGCTTTCGTCTGTAATCGATTAACGACGGTTGTTAAACCGTGTCGGAGGCCTTAAACATGGATTTAAGCTATTCGATGTATAGCCTCTAACAGCCTATGCCACCAATACGGAATGTTGCAGCTTGATGGGATATGTGGATTCCTAGTTATGGGTATATAATATTCTCAAAGTGTGACGTGTATTAACGTGAAAATACGAATTGATATAATGTTTTATCAACATTATTAACATAATTAACAAATTTTGAACCGATTTTCTTAGGGTTTTCAAATCTCCGGCTTCGACATTATACCAAGATGGTGGCGATATCCGGTTAATCGGATTTAGCTTTCGCCAAAACTTAACCTTCGGCCGGACACAACCAACAACACAATTTAAATCCACATCGCAGATGTAACAAAGCAAGCCATTGTTGCGGCGTTGTAATCGTAATGGGACACTCATTAATGCACCGGCTCTAAACAAGGTATAATACAATCGTTTGCACAAGGCTTTCGATGTCCAATTCCCGTCGGAACACGAGTCAACAGCTCGTCTTGCGAAACAAAGCCTCGTCATATTGGGGATATTAATTTTAACGCGTGACTCGACGGGCTATGTTGCAATGGATCTTATAAATAAGCCAGTTGCATTTAACACTTTGACTGCGGCGCCCATATATTATATCGGGTCCGTGTTGCGGGAGGCGGCGCTTAACTGGAGCTTTTTTCTCTAGACTGTAGATGCGCCGACAATTCACTTAAATATTGTATTTTTAGCATCTGTGTATCATCTACAAATGCACAGACGTAACGTTCGCCCCAGTCTTATAGCACCGACGTAAACACAGCACTTTTGTACGCCCATAATCCATACAGGTTTGTACAACACAGACATGTATAAGCCGCAAACGCTTTGCGGCGCGCTGTGCAAAGCAGTGTTGAACGCCGCAGAGAAAGTGTTAATAGATACGTATATACACAGCGTTTGTGCCGCTTACTATGCGCGTTTTGTTTGTGATTTTAAAATACACTGTTCAAATTATCTTTGTTATTCTTAGAAGGTTCCGATATTTTTATACGTCTACCGAAAAAGAAAGCTGTTGACATTCTACCTGTGTGGATGCTTTACCTTAACGTGTAAAGTACTGGGCTTATGTCGACCAATATGGTATTTTTAGATTCTTATTGAATGGTATTCTTAGATTCTAGTTTAATGGTATTTTTAAATTATAATACTGTTATGTCTTAGAGTGGTATGGCCAAAGGCTATATTGACTGGATATGTAAAAACATTTTTTTTTATGTGAGAAGAGTAGCAATCAAAAAGAAAAGCTTGCAAACCACCTGATGTTAAGTAGTGGCAGCCCACAGACATTCACGTACAATCACAAATATGACTGCAATCCTATCTGAGCTTGAACGTAGACACGTTGCTACGCGCAAGGACTAAGATGGTCGCCTCGCTTCAAAGTGTAGCCGGGACCCGCACCTCTCCAACCGAAACACTTAATGCTTTACGGCGGATTACGTGGGCGGCGATGATACCTCTCCAGTCGAACTGTAGTTCTCCCAACTTTCAAGCTTTTGTGTAATATAAAACATATATGACTCACTATCAATGAGGCCGAAGGGGCAATTGTAATTGGTTGGTGGCAACACGACATGTGGTCTCACAATAAACTTGTTAGTCATTAAGCGCACAAAGAGCTTTCAGTTGTCGGTGTTCGTGTTTTATTGGTACCGACAATGAAGTATTTATAGGTAACTGAAGAGAATGTAAGAGACTGACAATGAAATTTTTGGAATTAAAAAATGTAACTAAGATATTTTTATTCAGCGTGGATCTTTTTTATGTGAGAAGATTAGGAAACGAGCGTGCAAACCACCTGATGTTAAGTAGTCCAAGCCCATAGCTATACACCTACAACCACAAACACGACTAAAATCCTACCGGAGCTCGAAATTAGATACGTTGCTACTGCTGAGGACTAAGATGGTCGCATCGTTTCAAAGTATAGCCGACAACCGCACCTTTCCAACCGAAACACAAGTAATGCTTTATAGCGGATTACGAGTGCGGTGGAGGTACCTTAAAACCCTTCATAAAATTACCTGTAAACTAATATTCATATTATAAAGATTAAAGTTGCAAGTGCTCTTTTATTTTACATAATTTCATCAGATGGTTGGCGATTGTATCTGCACATTCTTTATTTTTTTCAAAATCGTTCAATCAAAACACATCCAAAAATCCCTGACTAGTAGAAAACAAAAATAAAGTTCAAGGCTGCCCTCATAATTCATCGAAAAGAAATCTTTTATTTCGGTTGGAAAGATGCGCTTATATGCCACACTTCCAAGCGAGGTGACCATCTCAATCCTGAAGAGAAGCATCATCTATACAGTGTTGGTTGATGTTGGACGTGGATACCTTTGGGCTGCAGACCAATCAAAAAGTGGTATCGCTCGTTTGCTATTTTTCAAAAAAAATCGATTCGAAAAATAAAAACGTCAGTAAAACGTTAAAAGAATACGAAGCTGGCAAACGTCGCCACAATTTGCTCGTAAAGTTATCTTGCCTCTTTCGCTACCTTTTCAACACTTTCCCTGCGGCGTACAACACTGCTGTGTATCAATCAATCAATCAGTCAATCAATCAATCAATCAATCAATCAATCTTTTTATTTGCAATGAATACATAACTATGTATTCATTACTACTCAACTCAACTCAACATCACTACTCAATATATATAACAATTATGTATGTAACTACACATAATTGTTATATATATTGAGTAGTGTCGTATTCAGCTAGTTATATTTAGCATGAACAAGTCAAATATTACAAAAAAATATAAAAGGAAAAAAATTACAATCATTAAATTATTAATTAAATGTCACATTAAATCAAGTTATTATTATTTAAAACTCGTTGAAATATCACACCGACTAAGTCAAAGGTACAGCTTTTAAACATTATATTATTATACCAGTATTATTATATTAACGCTCTTCCTGTCGCGTACAACACTTGTGTATAACTTGGCGTAACGCGCTTGCGGCGTATACACACCTGGTTTGTACGTACTCTGTTGTACGGTTTACGGGCGAACACAAGTGCTGTGTTTAAGTCGGCGCTACAGGACTGGAGTCGGACCTTACGTCGGTGAGCTTTTGGTTGCTACACTAATGCTAAAAAATACAATATATGTGTGAATTATCCGCGTATCTTCAGTTTAGAGAAAAGCTACAGTTTTATCCCGCCTCCCACAATCCTGACTCGATGTAATATTTGAGCGCCGCAGTCAAAGTATTAACTTCAACTGTGCTTCGCCCGAATCTAGCTCCGTTGGTTGGAAATAATGAACCATCGCGACCGTAAATCGTATTATAAAATCCTACAACCGTGAATTCTGAATGTGGAATATTGGAAAATGTTTTTGAGAAAATGCACGACATTTTCTGCGTTTTATATGAAGTTCCAAAAGAGTTTGGTCGGTTGCGGCTGCAAGAAAAATGTTCGTAATGATTTTGTAGACCACAATTTTATTATGAGATACTCCTTCTTATTTTCTTTCTATGAATATACTCTAATATCTATCTATAAAAATAATAATAAAATTGTAACTCAGCAATTAATGGAAGATATTACGAGAAAAAATATTATTACGGGTTTTTATCGCAATAGAACCCAAAACAATAATTGTTACAATATTTGTCTGTGCGTTTGTGCGCGCTAATCTAAGAAATTTATTAACCGATTTCAGTACAGTGTTCACTAATGTATGGCAATAAGCTTCACTTGCAATTTAGTGTTTCATTACAATCGGTCCATAAAAACGTTATATAAATTAAAAGGTACAGGTGAGTGTATGAGAACTTTTACTGTTTTAAAATGTGTAAACCAAGTCGAAATGAAAGTAGCAAATGAACGTGCAGTTCATTTAATGTTACCTGAAAATTTTAGGTCTTTAACTAAATTTCAGAGGTGGTAGAGCTCGTACGGGGCGGCACCGCCGCGACCCTCATAATCTACTCTAAAGCAACATGTTCTTCATGTATTGAGTTTCGGTTGGGAAGATGTGGTTGCCGGATACACATTATTGGAGGCGACCATCTTAGTCCTCAAGAGTAGGAACGCATCCGCGTCCATCCTTAAATATGTAGAACTTCTGTTCTATTTTAGATTGCCCGTGGTTGTTTCTTACTCTTTCATAATAAAAAAATATATATGACGGAAATCTTTATTTTACATTTCCCAAAAATATAATTTTTTGGCTAGGTCATTATTATTTTGATAGTGCGATATGTAAATGAAACTCATACACAGATAAAATGTACAAAATTCAACTATTCTGTGTTAATTTCCATAGTGGTTAGCGTTAAAACAGGAACCGCCACGTTTTCCATTTAAAGTGCGGACCGGTAACGATCTCGCGCCGGACGCGGCTCCGGCGGTCGGATATAACCCGCCCGGGATGAATATATTCAACTATTTACTAAGACATATATCTGCTATGTGTGTTTTTAATTTGTCTGTGTGAGAAATCTGTGACTATTTTTTATGTGAGAAGAATAGCAAAAGAACATGCAAACCACCTGATGTTAAATAGTCGCAGACATCCACGTACGAACAAACACGACTGCAATCCTATCTAAGCTCGAACATAGATATGTTGCTACTCCTGGGGACTAAACTGGTCGCCTCGGTTCAAAGTGTAGCTGGTAACCGCACCTCTCCAATCGACACACAAGTAATGCTTTACTACGGATTATGAGGGCAGCGGTGGTACTTCCTCGGTCGAAGTATACTCTCCCACCTTTCAAACTACGGATATATCTAAAGGATAAATTCCTTTGAAATCATTTTCTATTTTGAAGAAAATATTTTATACTAGCCATATTGTAGAAGATTTGTAGCGCCGATGTATACAAATGAATAATATGTGGATGCATTCAAAGGGAAAACCAACGGAGTCTCTAATTTATACAACACATATTATTTTCAAAGGAAAATGTACCAATGAAAGTTGCTCTGTTATAAACGTATATTATTTAACTCGAATCAACCGTTTCTTTAGTTTGAAAGGAATTGCGTGGTAATATTCAAAGTGGTAGAGCTACAGTCTGGCTGATATGGTAACTCCACCAAACTTACAATCCACTGTAAAGAATTACTTGTGTTTCGGTTGGTGACGGTTGCCGGCTGTACTTTGAACCGAGGCTACCATCTTAGTCCTCAGGAGTAGCAACGGATCTACGTTCGAGTTCAGATAGGATTTCAGTCGTGTTTGTCGTCAGTTATACGTGGATCCGATGGCTTCCATGCTCGTTTGCTACTCAACTCACATAAAAAAATACTTGCATCTTCATTGTTCACATCTCTTGTACCACTGTTCAATAAAATAAATGTTGCTCCCTCAATAAACGCTAAATAAATCCGGAGCGGAAAGCATTTGAGGAAAATGTGGCAACACAAATTGTAACGAAGTTGGTACACATGTGTATGTATCAATGTATAGAACACGCTTCTCTAATAACATCCTATTATTAGTTCTGGAAACGAAGTTTGAAATGTTACGTTATGTCAGAGTACGTGGAGAGTTCCAGTTAAATTCTTACACAAGTAATAATACTCAAAGAATTACGTAAATTATTTTTATTATACTCAATGTTTTTCATGTTGAAAAAGTAGCAAACGCGCGTGCCATCTGATTTTAAGTGGTCTCTGAAGTCCATGGATATCTATTTCCAACTTTAAACAGGACTAAAGTCTTGCCTGAGGTCGTGCATGGGTATATTGCAACTAATGAGGACTGAGATGATCGCCTTACTTGTAAGCGTAGCCGGCAACCACATGTCCACGATAGAAAAAATACATTCTTAGCGGCGAATTATAACAGCCTATCTGTTATTATCTATTTTGGGTTTAATCGTTCGTGTCCATAGCACCCATAACACGATCTAACATGACGTACACAAATCTTATCTTCAAAAGGATGTAAATTCAAAAGAAAGGTCGAAGTACCATGGAACATTGTAAGCAGAAAGTTTATTTATAAAATTTGTAAGTATCCTTATTAGTCGCGAAAGCTTTTGGAGGCCTTAATCCCGCCGTGACCTTTTTAATGATTTACCGAGCGTCTTTCGCGACTCATAGGTTAAAGGTAAACTTTATTTTTCTTGTCGTTGTATCAAAGATACGAAACAGGAGATATTAGGGCGTCCATTAATTATATGAAGCGTTAGTGTCGAGCTGAATCTTATCCAATCTCAAGTGGGTAAGATTAAATAAAAAGAATTTGTTCCCCATGATTGTGACGGATTATGAGGGTGGCAATTTTATCTCCGCGGTCAAACTGTAATGCCACCGTCTTACTAAATACTATTTAAAAAGTTAAAGATATATTTTTTAAATCAGGTTGTAATTTACTTGTACTTACGTACAAGCTCAGAGAGGACTTCGGTCCTGTTTGAAGTTGTATGTGGATGTCCGTGGGTGGAGCGACTGCTCAACATCAGTTAGTCTGCACGCTCTTTTGAAACTCTCCTGACATAAAAAGCTATCTAAATCCATAGGTCTTATTATATTAATATAGATATTTACAGTACCCAACGCTCATACTAAACACAAAAATCATTGAAATACCATCGTGCTCACTCTACATGACATCATGTTCGACGTTACTTAACCTAACATACACATTGCGATACACCATCGTCACAGAGCCATATGCGCTTTATTCATTTTTATTGAAAAATAATCACAAGTACATACGAACTCACCCGCGGCCTGCCCTCGTTATGACGATCGATACTGACCGGTAATAATGTGCAATGCCATTGTTAAAATTGCACTGTGAGTGACGGCCTAGGAAGTTTTAAGCCTTCAATGGGAGAAGACGTGAGCCAATAATTAAAAAATAGGTATTTATTGCACACAACAAATTTACATTTTACTATATAACAAGTATTAAAGGTGACAGAACTATAGTTCAACCGGGGAGTTATCACCGCCGTTCTCATAATCGGCTGTAAAACATTACTTG
>DWON01009183.1:0-11587 GCA_018251015.1 Phocides pigmalion okeechobee | reverse complement strand
AACATGAATTTAGCCTGGTTGGACAAGTGATCCCTGGCCTAAGACCATAGGTTGCCATCAAATTTAGATACGTTGATGTATGTTCACTAATGTTATCTGATATGGTATCAAGGTTTACATCTCCCGTTAATATGACATTACTTTTGGCCCTATATTTATGTAATATATTATCAAGAGAGTTAATGTAATTAA
The DNA here is from genome assembly GCA_018251015.1 of Phocides pigmalion okeechobee. NCBI lineage: Eukaryota > Metazoa > Arthropoda > Insecta > Lepidoptera > Hesperiidae > Phocides > Phocides pigmalion. Next base: position 11,395 of record DWON01009183.1, on the reverse strand, counting down.
TTGGATTTCTAAAACTTGGTGGCCGGTAAGTACATACAATGGTATATTTTTCCTTAATTTCTAAGATAATACAGTTGCCCTCATAGCATTGAGGTTCAGCTGCAAGAACCTCAAGATTATCACGGACGTATACAACTACACCATCATTTTGATTTAGGGTTATTTTTGTTTGGAACATATTGTAATTGTTAACCACGGGTGGGTTAAAATGTTCATTGGTCCAACACTCGGTGAGAACTATAATGTCTATTTGTGTATCAAACTTAGATAAAAATGCTACAAGCAGATCAAAATTACATTTAATACTACGTATGTTCACTGTTAGAATCAAAAATTGGCTGTTAAAAGCTGCAATATTTTTTAATTGCAATGGATCACTGACTGTATTGCATTGTATTTCCCCAACTTCATCAATATCCAGCATAATATTTGCAGTGTTAGGATTGAATGTTACATATGAATTTCATCTGAGCACATTTCATAAGTTTAACAGTAGACATATATATCTTCAGTGATTCAAATACAGAAATATGTGAAAGTATAGAGGTATGCAAGCAAAATAGATAAGCCGCAATATTAGGTGATATAAAATATGTGTATAATTGTGAAAAAGTGGTTGTTGTATAGTATAGTATGTGTATTGTGTTTTTAAGTATATGTTTATGCACATTGTATAAACAATCTTTTAACATTTTGCAAGTATAAGTAGTAAGAAGTATTTTAACATAGTTAGTAAACTGTATACAAAACTGTAAAGTAGAAAAAAATAGCAAATTCAACCAAAAGACAAGTCCCGACAACAGTCATTTGGCTTCTATTATTTTCACCAAATCCTGTTCGCAGGTTATACGAATAGCAGACACGCCGTCGGTCTTTTTCAAGTATATGTAACTGTGAGCAGTCCAACAATATTTATATTCATTAGTCTTCGCAAAGTCTCTTGCTAAAGAAAACAGTCTTTTGTTCCTTGCTGTTAAATTTTCCGACACAAAAATCGGAGTATGGGGACCTTCAAATTGTAAACTGGCTGTTGTAAGTTGAGTAGTGTTTCTATCACGTTTATATCTTTTTACAGCATTGAGGAATTTTTCTTTCAGCACTACAGTTCCAAATTCCACCACAATAGGCCTGTTAGTGGGGCTCTTCGATTTGATGCGGAAAATATCCCGTATGTCACTACATACTATGGGCATCTTAATTGAGGTCCCCAGATTTAGTATGATATTACATAAGTCATCTTTATTTTCATTTGGTCGCTGTGGTACACTACGTATCTCAATACTGCCAGCCCGTACATTACGCTCCAAGGTATCTATTCTAGACTCCAAATTCTTTATGTACAAAAGATTTTCCTTTTTCTCCTTTTCCAGCTGATTGTAGCTATTTTTAAGTTTTTCATACTCCTCCGTCATGAAGTCTAGGGATTTACGTATGCTCTCGTTTTGGCTTTTAATTTCCATAACTGTTGACATTATAGTGGAAAATTTTGACTCCTGTTGCGCCATAGTGGTGGTAAAAAGTGCTTTCAGTTCATCCATAGACGTCATTAAATCCGAATCACTTCGCTTTCTTTTACCTCGGCTAGTGATATTTCTAGACATGTCGATTTGTTCGTGATCCACTTCCCGTTCTCGTGTCAAGTCAGGCTCAGAATTACTTTGCTGCACTTGTGCGATTTGTAGAATATTTGTTGATTGCGGTGTAGTGGCAGATGGAGGCGTTCTTGGCGTTCGTGGCATAATAGTTTAACTCGTAAACAATGTACTGAGACAATGGAAGCGATGCAAGTAAAAAAATATTACAATCTGTTTAGGTTTTTTACGAAGAGGTCACTGTTTCTGGTCACGTATCGAGTATTTCATACGTTTATCTTTTCGTCCAGATTAGCGAGACCGATGCAAGCGTACACTTAGCGTTACTCACACTTTTATATGTCTTCAATGCGACGAGGCAGCTGTGGAGCACTGTATTAACACACCACACACAGTGTTGCGTAAGTGTGTGCGTTTGCTCGCCGGTAATCACTGTTTTGTTTCTTATGTACGCCTAGTATAACGTTCAATTTTGTTTCTTTAATTTTAAATTATAATTTTTAAATGAATATAATACGGAGCAATGTTTGTGACACGTCTGATCCGTTCAGCGGTCCGAAAGGAAGGGGATATATTCACCTTATTTTTTACATAATATAATAATTTTACTTATTATATTATAGATATGAAACATATCAATGTTTCTATTTTGATAGAATATCAAATATAAAAAAAAAATATAATAAAAATAGCCGTTCCTGGGCATACGTTACGAGTCTATTTTACCCCTCCGCCCAGGGCCGGGATGAAGGGATCATGTCGATCTTACCCCTTAGGCGACCCAATGGATATTTTACATCAAAAACGGTTGCAGCTAAACGACCTTGTGACAACCCTGCTAAAATTTATTTCAGGGCCTACCAAAGAATTTTACGAACTTTATGAAAAAGTAGCGCGCGTGTGGACAATAAAAACAGACTGACGGACCGTTGCGGCACGCTTCCGTTTTACGTGTCTTGTATCTGAAGAAAGTTATTGACGTAAGGCTAGGTACGGGCGTGTGCGGTGACACAGTCAATATCCATACATATAATAAAACTGTAACTGATCGCTGTCCGTACATGTCAAATATCTGTCTACGTATTGGTACATGATACACAGATGCTAAAAAATACAATATTTCAGTGAATTATAAGCGTAACTTCAGTCTAGAGAAATAAGCTCCAATTTAGTGCCGTCTCCCGCAATGCTGCCTCGATCCAATCTATGAGGTCAATACCCGGTACATAATAAAATGGAAAATTTCCGGGATAATAATAATATGTAGTTTGATTACACGTAACACATATGGGTCATGTAGGCATTCTAGCAGCATGATGTATCTTGCTCAAAGTCCTCTCCAAAGATTAACACCCAGACCCACATTTTTTTATTTAGATGCATGACTATCCGACTAGCATGTTAGATTGGTATGTATAGTCACCGAAGCACCTTCTAAATTTACCAAAAAAGTATAAACGTGCTTCTACTGCCTAGCTGTTTGAAAGTTTATTTGTGTGTGTGTGTGTGCGTGTATGCGTGCGTGTGTGCCTCTGTGTTTATAGCGCAGCTATACAATTTTTAAATAATGACATTTAATATTGTTTTCGAAGTAAATTCACACTTTTGGTGTTTCAGTAGAAAGGCACTTATGTAAAGAGCGTTCTTTGTTACGAACATCTAAGTTCCTAAAAATAACAATGCGTCTTTGATCGAGTCATTGGACAGGAATATATTTTAGTCAATGACTACAGAACCTAAATATGATCAAAATGCCGAGACTGCATGCAATTTTTTACGTATGTAGTAATACTAGCGACCCGGCTCAGCTTCGCTCGGGTAATGGAGTTTGTATTTACTTACATTATTTTTCTTTCATACATGCATCCAGTCATTACCTAGTTGCAAAAAATAACAATTAGAACAATTAGAAACGACGGACTAACGACGACTGAATGACTATATTGAATTTAAATATTTGATTTCTTACCCAATTTTCAAATAACTTATTATGCACCAAAACCTTCCTCGGGAATCACTCTACCTGTTTTTGAGAACTGTGAGAAAATCTGTCCAGTATTTTTTGAGTTTATCAACAGACAGACAGACGCGACGGAGAACTTTGTTTAATAATATTTAGAGATTATTTGTCATAATCGCAAGGCGTCACACGTACCACAAATTATACAAAAATCATTCCGTTTTGAATATTTCAAAGTATAAAACGATCGTATTCCGTCATTCCGGTCCATCGTAATCCCGGAACACTGAATTTTACAATCAATCTTTCGCAAAGCTTTCTGTAAAGCCATAAAAATTCATATTTATTGGCCTGATTAATAAACGGTTGTGAGGAACATATCCCCGCGGTTCGTGGCGATCGTAAATGATCAATCAAATTAAGCAACGGTTGGCCCGTTCGAAAGCAGGATGGGTGACCACTGGTGACAAATAATTAAGTAGTAGATATAGTTTATAAGCGGTTTGAAAACATCTGACAAACCAGTCGGCGGACGGCGGAAGCAGCGGGAGTTGAGCATGCCGGAGGGATTATCCCGTGGCCCCCACTTAACAGCGGGCGAAGGTTACTATAGTTAAGCAGGGGTGCAGCCCTGAGTTCAGGCCCGGGGATAGAAGATCTACTTCTAGATCCACATCCCCCCCCCCAAACGGGACTAGGACGTCCCCCGATGATGACGATACAAAATCAGCTCTAAATGACAAAATTGTAAAAAAATATTGCATTAGAACTAAATTACATAATAAAGCTTTTATTTCATGAAAATTCTTACAATATTATTCATTCTCTTGAAAGTTTTCCCTGAATGTTTCTGTTTCCACAGAAATCTATCTAATATTTAAGAGATGGGCATACATACTAATCCCTTAGGATTATACGCAGTACTGAATTTGTACGAAACTTAACACGTGAAATGGGCATAAAACGTTTTATACGTAAGACATACCTACTTTTTTATGTGAGAAAAGTAGCCAACAAGCATGCAAACCACGTAATGTTAAGCAATGGCAGACCATTGACATCCACTCACAACCACAAACACGACCGAAATCGTATCTGAGCTCGAATGTAGATGCGTTGCTACTCCTGAGGACTAAGATGGTCGTCTCGCTTCCAAGTGTAGCCGGCAACCGCACCTCTCCAACCGAAACACAAGTAATGCTTTACGGCGGATTATGAGGGCGGCGGTGGTACCTTCCCGATCAAACTATAGTTCTCCTACCTTTTTTCTGCGTTATATTGAATTTGTACGAAACTTATCACGTGAAATGGGCATAAAACATTCTATACGTAAGACATATCTATTTTATGTATGCCGTATTTGAAGCCTTTATCGGGAATTGGAGAAAATGTAAGGAATACGATCCCATTGGGTTGGTTTATTAGCGAGAAACAGTATTTATGAAACGCAATAGGGACTGGAGGGTAAGGTTACAAAGTTTGCAGTACTCTGCATACTTATCGGGAATTATGAATTGCTTCCGAACTTTTCCTTGCTGATTTATTTATTTAGATAAAATGAACAATGACATTTTGATCTACGGACCACTTTTTTGTTTCCCGTGCTGCGTGCGTGCTGTCACGACAAATAGATTCAAGGATTTTGGCAAATATACTAAATAGGTACGAGTGGGTATTATTGTGAGATTCGCGAAGTGACTAACACATAGAAAATTACTTACCTAAATTCATATCGTCCTAAGCACAGAAATGGTCGCTTAGCTTTGGAGAGGATCGGTTGACAGCTACACTTACAAGCAAGACGAACACCTCCGGCCTTAGGAGTAGCAAAGCATCTATGTAAACGTTAGAAACTTTAATCTTATTTGAGGTTAAATGAGAATGTTTGTGCTAACTTAAACCCTTCTTCTCAGTTCAAAAATAAAAAGGTAAAACGTGAGTACCACTGTGAGAGAGTGATAATTAAATGTATAAATTCAGGGATAATATTAGTTTAAAATCATATAAAACGAAACTAAAACTCAAAACGACAAATGTTTCCGTTAAAAACGGTAAATCAACTTACTTACCTACAGCGAAAAATAAAGTACATGCGTCTAATGAAACGAAACTAAAATCCAAAACGATAAGGTTTCAGTTATAAACGATTAATCTAGTTATTGACCCATAGAGAACAATAAAGAAGGTGAGTCTAATGAAACGAAATTAAAACCCAAAACGATAACGTTTCAGTTATAAACGATTAATCTAGTTATTTACCCATAGAGTACAATAAAGTACGTGCGTCTAATGAAGCGAAACTAAAACTAAAAACGATAAACGTTTCAGTTAAAAAGGTTAACCTACTTGTTTGCGTAAAAAGTATAATTATACCACTCCACTCACGTATCCTCACAAAGGATGAACTTTTACGCAAACCTACGAACTCTTGAACTTCAAACGAGAAAATTTACGCAGGAGTCTGAGCTAATTACGCTTTACAAGTCGATGGTATACGCATACTAGAATTTAAACTTATTTTCTCGGTAAACCGATCATGATACGAATGAAGTGACGATAGCAAAATCGTTAAAATTCCGACCTGAAACGCGCAATACGGGTTGAAATCCCTAGCACGCACCACTGATTATTCGAATTTATGTATTATTATCATTTGTTTTAAGATTGAGGAAAATCAGTAAAAGTACCTGCAATCTTGAGAATTTTCAATAAAGTCATAAAAATGTGAAGTTTATCCCCCCTGACCAGCGTGGTGGATTATGGTTTAAGCCTCATTGTTTGGAAAGAAGAGCTGAGTATACCAGGGATTCGTACCTAGAGCCCTCTGAGTAAAATCAAAATAAAAATCTAAATATCTTTATTCAAAGTATGTACATTCTTTACAAAACTCGTTTTGAACGGCAATAAACTACCACCGACTAGTAACGTCGTTTTGAAGAAGTTTTGGAGTAGTCTTAACCACTAAGGTTTGCTGCATGTACCAGTAAATAATGTAAATATGCTTATTATGAATAAATTATATTTATTAGGCGAATAAATCAAATGAACACCTAAAATAAAGTTGTCAACGTGAGTCCATAAATTACATTTATCACCTCAACTTCGAAGTACGAAAGCCTTAAGACTTGCGAGTTCGTTTTAAAATGAAATCCCGTCGAAAATTGGGGAACTCATTAAGGTAAGGACGAAAGGGTGCAATTAGGAATCTAGGGCGGAGCGTTGTAAATAATGTACCTTATTGTATGGACACGAGGACACGATTTCACCAACTCGTTCCAAAGTTAGTGTCTAAATGTCACTGCATGAAACTGTGGTTTTAACTTTTAATTACCACGAATATGTGAATGTTTCAAGAGCACGTGAGTAACGTTACACTATTGTGGAAGTTTGCGTTTAGTCGGAAATGCAGGACATATGTACGTTTTAAGGTTCCGTGGTCAAAAGGCTAAAATATAAATTAATTTTATAAAAAATAATATTACGTTTTAGTTTGTATATTTCTGATAGATAAACTAAGTACTTATTTAACCCAATTTATAATAACTCAAATTATAGAAAGCAACATTATCAGTGAGTAACACGGGCTATGTTTTGGTTGTAAAAATTAGAAATCCCTAGAAAAATCACAAAAATGTGAGCCAAAAGTTTTAAAAACAATGTGTGCGTTGCGAAAACTATGGATGACATATAAAATGTATTTTTTTATGTTGACAAAGTACCAGACGAGCGCGCAGGCCATCTGATATTAAATGGACTCAGCAGCCAATGGCTATCCATGTCCAACATCAAACAGGACTAAAGTCCTGCCTGACACCGTGTCCAGATGCTGCAAATTCTAAAGTATTAATAGCAAATCCACGCTACCACAGAACGGATTGTCTAAGAACAACATTGAAACTTTAGCTTAACATCCGCTGCATGGAAAACCCCATAAAATGCTTGTAATTTCCCAATAAAATCATATTATATTCCCATTTACGTAGAATAATTTTAACATTTACGGAATTGTAAATAGACCCCAGTCATGCCATGAGATTGCATTTAATGGCTTTATTATCATAACTTCCCGCAAAACAATGGGATTCCTTTCGTGATTCGCCACACTAATTTCGTTGAAAAATGCTAAAGAAAAATGCTTGACGCTAGGGTTGACGCACTGCAAACTTATTTAGGACTGAAGAAGAAAATAGTTTGAGACGATCCGAAGAAATATTGTAGAAAATTGATTCGATTTTATTAAAGCGAGTCCCTTAAGATTCGTTTGGATTGTTCGCCTGTGACGTCACTAATGCGATGGCAATGTCATTAATAAAGGTAAATGACTATCCTTGTTAAATTGGGAACATATCCTTGGATTGAGTTATGTTGAATGTGAAACTGACTTTTCATTCACGTAGCTGCATATTAGCATATCCTCATTTTGTCAATTTTACACAAGAATCAAATATATTCAATCTATATTAGATTCTAGTGTATCAAGTGTATTTAAAGTAAAAGTGTATTTAGATAACTATGTTGAATCTCTTGTCTTAATACGAAACCGTTTTTATCTTGGTATATAAATTGTAAAGTACCAACGAGGCAGTAAAACTCTTTTAAACAGTTTTTGTAAGTAATTAATATTATGTATGATAAGATCAGGTGATATTCAGGTGATATTGACTGAATACTCTCTTGCTACTAACGCCATATAAACATGATAAACCCCATTTACATTACTGTCTCACTCATGGCAGTATTCTTTCAAAACGAGAAAGTTTAGGACCTAATCTAAAAACATGCCTAAAATGTAAATTTATTAACATAGATTCTACTAGCATTATTCGTACCCTGATTCCCAGGTCGAAACCTAACTGAGTCTCACTGCTCTTTAGTCAAAAGTTTACAATTTAGTTTAATCAATTTAGTCATGTAGTCCAGTTTGGCATATTAATTACAGTGCATTCGGTTGTTGTCGTGCCTTGTAACTTTTGATTCAATTCCCAATTTCCGTCCTGTAACCAACTTTCCAGTATAGTCAATGGATAGATCTTGAGAGTTCGTTAATCCACTTTCAACAATCTCGTGCTGTTAAACTAAGACTTTGACGTCCTCCCTCTCCCACTGCTGAAATATAATGCAAAAATGGATTGTCGGATTTTACACACCTTCACTTTATAGAGAACTGGGCTTCTTCACCATGTTTTTCTCCAACGTCAAAATAGATGATAAATAATTTTTAATAAGCACGTAATGAAAAAATCCGACGTTAATGCTAGAGATTCGAGCACGGTCTCCTTTATTTGCAACAACGGAGCGTGCCAAAGATTCCAGTATGTCCCTTCTTTCAAACAGAGGAGCGTGCCAGAGATTCGAGCATGGTCTCCTATTTTAATCAGAAGTGCGTACCAGAAATTCTAACATCGTCCCTTATATCCAAAAAAGGAGCGTGCCAGAGATACGAGAATTGTCCCTTATTTCCAACAGAGGATCCTGCCAGAGACTCGAGCATCGTCCCTTATTTGCAACAGAAGAGCGCGATAGGAACAAGAGTATCATCCCTTATTTCCAACAGGGGAGCATGCCAGAGTTTCGAGTATGTGTCTCATTTCAAACACAAGATCGTGTCAGACATTTTAGCATCGTCTCTTATTTCAAACAGAGGAGCGTGCCAGAGATTCGAATATGTCCCTTATTTCTAATAGGGGTGCAAGCCAGACACTCGAGCATCGTCCCTTATTTGCAATAGAAGAGCGTGCCAGAGATTCGAGCAACGTCCTCATATTTCGACATACTATTGTTACCCTACTCCAGAGTAATGAGAAGCGTGTACAACTCTTTTGTTTATTCAGCAATCATAATGCACATAATACGAATTCCTTTTTAACTTCAATACAAGGACGTTCTCAATTCGTCGGATTTTTTCATAAATAACTTTATTTTGTACTGTAACATCTACTTAATTTTCCACTGTAAAATGATCGCAAACCTCTAAAGGGAATTAGATGGAGTATTCTTGCCCAAAATATCAATGAAAACGATGGTAGAAAATAAAAGCTATATTCCTGTAATATCTAACGATACCAACAGATTTAGACCAAATGATAATATGATAAAAGGTATTCTCGGAAGATGTAACGATGCGAACTGATTTCGATTTTTTTTATTTAGGACGCGTCAATAATAAGCGTTTACGAGCGTTATGGCCATGATATCTACTTTATATTTCAAAAAAGACTGAACTATAGTTATAACTATTAGTTAGTTAGAACTGATAAAACTATAGTTCAACTGAGGAGGTACCACCGCCGCCTTCATTACTTATGTTTCGGTTGGAGATTACGCTTTGAAACGAGGTGACCATCTTAGTCCTCAGGAGTAGCAACGTATCTACCTTCGAATTCAGATAGAATTTTGGTCTTGTTTGTGATTGTACGTGGATGTCCATTGGCTGCGACTACTTAACATCAGGTGGCTTACATGCTCGTTTGCTACTCTTTTCAGATAAAAAAATAAAAAATTGTTAATCGTGAGTACTGAGTACATAGTATAAAAAATTATAAAATTTAATTTATTACAGTTAAATTGCGACTTTTTGCTGACTACTTTTAAATAAATAGCCTCGTTTTTCCGAATGTTATAACATTATATAAACGAAAATTTAAGTGTAAATTTGCATAAATCTTAATGAAATATTAATAGGTCCCGGTCGAAAACAATACCGACAAAAGATTCTATACAGCCACAAGATCTCAGTGGAATTAAATAATAGAAATATTTCATATCCGCGATCCTACAGATTATCCAGAAACCCATGAATTTTATAAAGCTTGACTCGTATTCTTGAAATGTAATTTCACCAAGTTTCCTAGTTTTATGATGGTAACACTTTCACTGGGGCGCACACATATTATATAGAGTCAGCATTGCTGGAGGCGGCACTAAACTAGAGTTATTTTCTCTAAACGGGCGATACGCCCAGAAATATAGTTTCTTATTTATACTTTTTTAGTTGGATTTTTTATAAAAGCATGTTTTTTTAGTTTTTTTTTAATATTTTAATATCCATGTAGCATTTACGAATACACAGGCGTAATGTCCGCCCGCAATCTTGTAGCGCTGCCGTAAATACAGGACTTGTGTACGTACGCCCGTGTTCCGTACAGATTTGTACGTACACAACAAGCAACTTACACTATGCAATACATTTTAGGATGTGGCTGCAATATTATTCAGAAGATATAAACCATATGTTTAAATTCTAAGTAGACAGGTATATTTTTAAAACAATATCCAGGTTTATATTCGCGGTAAGATATCTAAGATTAACATTTTGTAATCGCTCGTAAATTAACCTCGGAGGCAGTACTTCAACAAATAATTAATGAAGGTTCTTAGCTACTGCAAGGACGAAGCCATTATTTAATCTAGTGTCCCCTAAACAGTTAACTGCTTTGTAACTGTAATGGGAAAGAGCACTTTACCATGAAAAAGAAATCACTTCAAACAACTCCCATTAGGGCAAATGTCTTTTACGCATAAAATCCCTTTGTTGTAATACTAAAAAGATTATTTGTGTATGCTTCAAGTGTAGATAAAATCGAGCCGTATTACGAAGGGGGGAAGGGAGAAATTCGTTTACACAAATAAGGAACAGAACCTCACGTTCTCGTAAGGAATGGAATTCTTTCGTCACAAGCTTTGAAGAACTCCTTCACGACGTGTTTCAAGGCAAATTTAACACTTTAACTGTTGTGCTAACAGTATATTAGATTGGGTCAGCGGTGCGGGAGCCGGCACTAAACTGGAGCATATTTCTCTAGACTGAAAATGCGCCGACAATTTGGTGGCTATTTTTTTGTGC
>DWON01009182.1:0-11588 GCA_018251015.1 Phocides pigmalion okeechobee | reverse complement strand
GCGACACAGTATCTTACTATTGCAGATGTTTACGATATGAAATACTTTGTAATTTTGTTTTTGGTTCAATAAAAATCTTTAAAAATCTTTAAAAAATCTTTAAAATTAGGGAAAGATTTTTTGCATAGTCCAGAATTTTTGTATGTATTCTTGTACATGTCATGTGATTAGGCGTTTTTAAGAGTAAGTCAAGTAAAATAAAATTAAAAATAAAAAAAAAAAAACAGTTTAACAATATTAATACACGATTATTTTGTTTTTTTTAATGGATTTTTACAGTGGAATTACCAGAAAGAAAGGAGATTTTTTATTACCGGTACAACATTTCTTTCATACATATATCTAGTTTTATAAGTGAAACTGTAGTTTTAAAATAATATTTAAAAGTATCGGGTTCGATTGCTGATTGTACGTACAACGAAGCGGTTAAATTATATTTTTTTTACAAGAACTTAAATAATTACACAGCGGAGCATTTTATATATCAGTATTTTTAAAAGCTGCTTAAAATGCTGTGTTCAAATTTAAGGGGTAGTTTATGCATACATACTAATATTAGACAGTAAGTATAAAAACGTGGAGATGTTCTTAACTTTTTTGCTTACCCTACTGATTCATCCCTAAATCATAAGTAACTTATCGCCACTTTTAGGGAATTTTTGAATATGCTATAATCATTTTAACGTGTGTATGCAACGTTAATGTGGGTCAACGTAAAGTAGATGTTTCGTCAGACATCGAAAGTACCATGAATCACTACACCAATGATATCATAATTGAATGAGGTACAGTCGGAACCAAAAACAAATGTGTGAAACTAAATATTTGCGATGAGTGTAAAGCAGCCACCGGTCTGTTCCGTAGGGTTGCGGGTTTGATCCCGGATTAAATAGGCGTCTAAATTAGATTTTCATTTTTATTGTGGGTCTATATTTGTATATTTGTCTTGTTGTTAGTTTACTATGAGTATAGAAATCGATTTTAAAAATATGTTTCACCTCTAAATTCTACAGTTATTAACATAAGCAAGAATATTGTTTTGAGACGTACATTATTAATTTTGATATACATATACCTAGTGTATATATTAAGTAATACAAATTTGTAACTGTCTATTCAAAAAAATATTAAACGGCCAATTGATTTTTCTATCCTTTAGTGTACAAATCTTGATACAGTATTATAGCAATATAAGTTTATGATCTAAAAAAATTACAAATATGTATTTCACAAGTCTATATAGTTGGGCTGTATAGAACTATAAAAAATAGTATGTTTGACTCAGCGTACAAAAGAGAATAACATCCTAATTAATAGTACCGTAATTTAGTATGTTGTTAACAATATTTTGCTATCGAGTGTACTCGCGCATATTAGCAGTAATAAATTGCGCTAAATACACTGAACATAGCTTCTTTATGTGTGATTTATGAAACATCAGCTAGAGAATATTGCAACAAAATAGTTTGAAATAAAATATTTCTAAGCGACTCAATAAAATGGATGATTTATTTAGCATTTCAGTAACGCGATAACTATTAAAATTTGAGCCAATTTTAAATCTAAAACAATGTTAGTAACATAAAAATACCGCATCTAAACACGCACTCCCACCGCCTCTGTAATGGTTACTAAATCTATTACAAATGCGCTTTTTACGAATAGTAAACGAGCATGCAAGCCACTTTTTTATGTGAGAAGAGTAACAAACGAGCGTTCAAACCACCTGATGTTAAGTAGTCGCAGCCCATAGACATCCACGTACAACCACAAACAAGACTGAAATCCTATCAGAGTTCGAACGTAGATACGTCGCTACTCCTGAGGACTAAGATGGTCGCCTGGCTTAAGTGTAGCCGGCAATCGCAAAAAAGTTACTTAATATTAAATGGTCTCTGCAGCCCATGGACATCAAAAAATCAAAAATCCACATGCAACCTCAAAGTTGAATGAAGTCCTATATGAGATTGTACTTAGTACTCCAGAGGATCTTGATGGTCGCCTTCTAAGTAGCCGACAACCGCACCACAACCGAAATACAACAATTATTTTACGGCAGAGTATAAGGACTGCGATGGTACCTCTAAAGTCGAAATATAATTCTACCACGTAAGTTTTTTTATTATATCTTAATTTTATTCTATATTTTGACTTAGTTTATACCTACGAGTACATTAGCTTTATATTTTGTAAACTACAAATTCGTGAATAGACAATCAGCATTTCAAAAGAGACGCCATTACAAGACCAAAGACAATAAATTCGCAGACAACTATGACAAATGGTATAGTTAGCACAACTAATGAACATTAATCTATTGCCCCGCCCTACGCCTGCTAGTCTATGCTTTATCTTAGTCTATGAATTATTCTAACGCAAAATTGGCGAGTTAGAGAGACTTCTAGAGATAATTTGGAAATAGACATTTTATTCTATGAAACAAAGTGCGCAATTTAAAATATTACGTAAGTGATTATATTTTTAAATTCTTATTTTTTCTAATGAAATGTAACTTTTACAAGTAAAAAATGAAAATTGACTTTTAAAAGAGATTTTCACGTCACACAAACGACAAGATAAATCTTATGTTACGTAATTAGTATTTGTATATTTAATTGACAAAATTTATTTTAAAGAAACCACATATCGTTATTATGTATGAAAAGTTTAACTTTTTAATGTATAAGTCTTTTTTATCTTATTAACCTGTTTCGAATAATTAAAAATCAATACACTTTTATATTACCAATATATTATTACAATTGCTTATATCCTTACATACATATAATTTACATAAAATTAATTTATATACGAGAATTTGAAAGGAAACGTAAATAATTACGTACTTATTTCATTAATTTCAAATTCATAAGCCTCCTGTGTTAAAAGTATTATGCGATTAATGCTTTTATAATGCAAAATCGTTCTTCCAACACACTTCAAACTTAAACCTCGAACAATCTCCGTCACAAGTTAACAGATTTAAGCGAAGTTACAACATTACAGCTGTTAAGGTATTTATGCAAACGCGCGGCCATGTTCCGCCATCTTGTTTAGCCTGGATATTGTTTTCGCATTTGGACAGATCCGTTATTTATGTACGGCTTACTTGCCCCTACTTGTTCGTTTTGTGAACCGGTTTCCAAGGGTTAGCCGGGATTTCGGGCCTCTGTTCTGCGAATGGGTTAAGTACTCTTTATTATTTCAAATATAGAATATGTAGATAATAAACCTGCCATATATGTAGATTAAAGTATTATTTCCTCGTTTTTTCTTTCTTAAAATATTTTATAATTTTTTCCAATATACTATTATGGAAGACCTCAATTATTCTATGTGATAATAGACAGTTCCTTACTCTTTTATAATTAAAAAAAAAAATGTTACTAAAATATTTTATTCTTTCATAGTAATTTCCTCACAACCTTTTTTTCTTTCCTAAGTATAAGTAAGGATAGGTAAAGCATATATAAGGTTTCTATGTTCCAACTGTACTATTGTTCTTTCCTTTGCAAATTGTACGGTAGGTACTAAATTTTCTGTTAAAGGTGGTTTCTTTTACATTATTTCAAGCCTTTCCACCTTATTCACAGACGTAACAACGCATGTGTTATCAATTTTAGTAAAACCTCCTGTTTACAGATATGAACATACGATAGCAATCTCTTAACATCAAAATTGCATGCTCGTTTTAGTAAACGAGTGTAGTAGTCTACATCACTATACCAACATTTATAACGTATTTAATAAACCTAAAACACGTATTTAATAAAGCTAAAAAAATGTATTTAATAAAATACATTTTTTTAGCTTTTTTTTCAACGCGTCTAGCAAATTTAGCAAAAATAAGTATCAAATTGAATCGTCTCATTTACAAAATAACAAATCATCTTCGACTTTCCGCCCTGATTAACAAGCAATTACACTCGTCAACTGTCGTCCCTATACGTAATCGTTAATACGTAAACAAATAACATTATACGTATTTATAACATCATATCGTAATTTACCACGTTCAGAAAACTTACGAATAACAATATTAATAACATAATTATCCGTATATTACGTCATATGTCATGAGAAACGAGACTTTAATACTGTATTAAGGTAATACGAATAGTGAGCTACAGTATTTTTATGAAAAGAGGAGTATACGAGCATGCAAACCACCTGATGTTAAATAGTCGCAGCCCATAGACATCCACGTACAATCACAAATACGACCGAAATCGTTTCTAAGCTCGAACGTAGATACGTTGTTACTCCTGACAATATAAGTAAGTAGTAAGTGTCACTACAAATTCGAGTAAATGAAAAAATTGTGTACAATATTAATTGCAAATCACGCCTAGTACTAATCGAAAATAGGCTAATTTAAAAGTATATTTTGTGTATGGATATACTGACGTGTATCTACTTAATTAAAATTAGCGAGATAATTATTTGTACCTAATACATTTTACATGATTACTATAAAACATTAATTACGAGGAAAAGAGTAATTATTGTTATAATACCTATTTCATGTTAGTAAAGGAAATAAATAATTATACATAGTAAAAATAGACAGGAAATTGGCTTCGGTCTGTCAATATTGTTTTTCTTAGCTTTTTATATTTTTATTTTTAATAACGTACCTAATGTTTGTCCTTGTAGCGCGGGACCAGAATATCGCTACGGTATCCCCTGCCTGTCGTAAGAGGTGACTAAAAGGAGGACGCATGCCGAAATTTGGCACCTGGCCCTTTCGTTGGAAAGGGTTCAGGTGCTTTGAACCAGTCGCTGCCTCCGCGGAGAAGAAGAGCGAAGGCCGCAGCGTTAGACCAGTCACCGCCCACGCACGGAGAAGAAAAAGGTGAACATCAATCATCATCATCGCTCCGCTAACCCTGCGGAAGCTCCTCCAACCCCGATTTCAGGACCGGGCAAAGAGGCTGGGACGTCCCCCGATGATGATGACCTAATGTTAATAATTACTAAAAGAATGTTGTGTTTCTAAATATTTAACGTTTTCAATTATGTAAGTAAATAAAGTCTTATTTACAGAGTAACATGCAAAATACTGGTATCGTTGAACCGTATCCCTAACACAGTATATAAACGTGTAACATAATCCAGGAAATCTTAAACAGTTGCTTAAGTTCTCTAGTTAAGGCTTTGTCTTGTCATGTGGCTTATACACATACCTACATCAAAATCTTAGAGCTTACATAACACTATTGCAATAGTATGTAGACAATGTACAAATACTATATCTAGATTATTTTTATCGATATACAACTTATTGTGACTCCTCTTTGACACAGATATTTTTTGTTTGTCTAACTATGGAAGATGGTAAAGATTGTACCAGCGTGAGGTACCGCATCGATTTTTAGCGTGTGGCAATACTGCCATCGTCAGGAGTAGCAACGATAATTATTTTAATGGACTTATGACTATATTGCTTGCATGGTAGTAACCACTTCATACTGTCCACCAGACGGACTGCTTGCTCGTTTGATAATAAATTTCATAAAAGGTAATTTTCCAATAGGATAAGAAACTTATCTGATATCAGACGGATGCGTTACCTTGAAGGCTAATTATAAATATTTCTTGTATAACTTTATAATGAGCTTTGCAAGCTGATCTGCGTAAAAGCCTTTCATAATTTCTGTATGTTGACCAATAAGAAGATTTTAAACATCTTTCTTATTATTTTTTATTCTTCTTTAATTATATTGGACTCATATAGAAAATGGACTCGTAGTCTACTGTGGCTGAGTGGTTTCTTTTATCGACATCTGAAATAGAATTGAAATTCTATTTGGCTTCGATGCATAAATAGGGCAATCTAAGAGTTTTATTACGTACTAGATTTTTCCCGCGGTTTCGCTCGGCCAAAAGTCGATATTACAATACATTCCAATAAATGTTACAGCTCTAATTTAACCCGAAAATAATGTATTTAGAATATATATGTAACAATTATTTTTATACTTACAATGATGAAAATCTTAAAACTAATTGTAATAAATACCTAACCTAAACCATCTAAAGGGAGTCCGTGCCCATGCGGCATGGTTCCAAGAACACTAACTGTATTCCCGCACTGAATAGCTATCATAATTCTCTGCGCGAGATATGAACCAGCCCTCTTGTCATCGTCGGCGTTAATCAAACGTGGTACTATTTGTTTGAAATATTTAACCTTGTATAAAAGAAAAAAAAAGTACGAATTTTTATCTTTAATTCATCATCTTTTAAGGGGTGAACCCTTTGAGGATTGCAATGTCCAAAAATTCTTTCTAAGTCCTCATTTATGTTTTAACGAGACATTAAGACCCTATCTGCCAAATTTCAGGATTCTAGATTCAGGGGTTCCCAATATGCGTTGATCTTGGGGCCTATCACTTCTTTCTTCTTTCCATATGTAGCTAATAAAAAATACACAATGTACCTACCATATCACAATCTGAACGCTATGTTTTTAACCACAAACCGCCTAATTAAAACATAAATAAAATAATTAAGTACTTTATAATGTAGGTACCTACTCATTGGGTAAAATATTTTCTAGTCACCAAGTTCATTAATGTAAGCATATTTCACCCACCGGATATTAAATTGTAATTTTTTTATATCGTTACTCTATGTGGTTAAAGATTTTTTGTATAAAATAGAGGTAGCAAACAAACATGCCGTCCATCTGTAATGAGCGATCACTGCCGCCCATGGACATCTGTAATCAACTCCGTAAAGAATAAGAGTCCCACTTGAAGTCGATCAAAGATGCGTTGCTACTCCTGGGGACTAAGGGGTTGTAAGTGAGCCAACAACGCACGTGCGGTTCGGTAGAAATGTGTGGTTTAATATGGGTGTGGCGGCGGTACTTCCCCGGTCACATCGTTAAGGCCACTTTACAGAGAGGTAACCAATACAACCCGCGGACATTTATGTCCAACCACAAACAAGACTAAAAGTCCTATCTGACGTTATGTACTCGTATATATGCTTTGTTACTTCTAAACACTGAGATGGTCGCGTCACTTGTAAGTGTAGCCGGCCACCGCACCTCCTCGATCGAATTATAGGCTTACAGCGGATTATGAGAGCGGCGATGGTACCTTTCCGGTTCAACTATTGTTTTACCACTTAGTATGAGTAGTCCCTGAAGTTTTCACATTCGAGTGAAGTACTAAGTTCGAAGTCATCGGTTCTTAATATTAAAATTGTAAATTGTATATAATTGACACGGTAACAAAAAAATGTACACCGTCACGAAGCCTTTCCGTTCAGCGTTTGCCCATTTCATATACACGACATGCTGTATGTGTGTAGAATAACCTTTAAGTAAAATGATATATAAATAGTACCTAAGTAATTATTTACTTAGGTACTATTTATATATCATTTTGGACTTATGCCCAAGACGTTAATATTTATAAAATAAAATGAATGTATATACAATACAATACCACAAAGAATAATACAAAAAGAAAAATAAAAACACAGAATAATAAAAATAGGTCCGTTAAACAACATTATTTTTTTCCAACGGAAATGAATAGGTAATTCTTAAAATAAGTGTACGAGTAGTTAATATGTCAAAATATATAAAAAAACTATAAAACGAAAAATATAATATTTTAAATTGCAAACTTTTAACTCTAATTAGGAAACTAATACTCCAATGAAAAAATATTAAATAAAAACTAGCTTTTTATGATACTTAAAAAGCTAAAATAAAATAAAACAAAAATTAACGCAAAAATATAAATTAATTTACACTATAAAAATAGCACCAAATTACTCCGTGAAGCAGTTACTTCTAATTGCGTATTTAATTATTTTATGTTATCTATTTAATGACGCATTTATAAATACATAAATGTAAAAATAAATAACTTAATAAAAAGAAATTTCTAGTTGTTTACTTAAATTTAATTAATTAAATACACTTTGATTCGATATACTAAAAATAATATGAAAAAATCAGTCAAATAATTTCATAGAGTCAACTCTTCAAGTTCTATATCTATGCTATGTGTACCTCTACACAAGTTTACTCCACAAAAGTAATTATTGTAAGTTACAAATGTTATTGAATAAAGGCGGCTAAATTATGCAACTCTACCAATATAGAGCAAGATGGGAAAAATTAATGCAATCGTTTTCTCACTGACCTGTTATATGTCCAACGGGGAAATGCGATTGGAAGAGAGGACCAAACGATGGTACCACAGACGGAGGGCCAGGCCACCCCAGCCCGTGATACGCTGCCGCCGCCGCCGCCAACGCGCTGAAGGGAGTCGGCCTGATCGGCCCCAGTCTTTCCTTATCAGTAGACGATCTATCTTCATCGTCACTCGCAACTCCATTCTGGAGATCTTCCACGTCAACGATTGAGTCCTCTTGATTTACCGAGTCTTCATATTCGTCGTCCGAAGACGTAACAGTTGCCGACGCATTGAGATTGAGTGGCGGCGTTTGAGAAGATCTCGGTGATAACGTTTTCCCGCCGGGAAGTTCCGGTTGAGCCGCCGGCGACTGTCGCAACGGAGACTCCGGTATCGTGCGATGATGCCTTATCATCTCGGCTGTCTCGTCCACTTGGTTCGCTTTCGTGTCAGCCAGGATGGACGCCACGCTGAAGCTGATCCGCGAAGTCTTCGGCGGTTCGGTGGCCTCAGCCGGGCTGCTCGGGTACCTCGACACACTCTGTATCGCCATGTTCACTTCTTGCTCCTCGTATCTTTGTTTTTTTAACATTGAACGCCAGTCAGTTCCATTTAGCACAGTTTCACTACAGTCGCGATCGTGGGATCGTGTACGCATGCGGACGCGGTCGGAGGTTGACTGGCCGGCGTGGCGCGGTAGAGACCCTCGCAGCGGTGGGGGGCGTGTCGGATTTAAGACCCGCCTCTCAAATAAAGCCATCCCGCTCAGCCAATCGACCGTTCGGGCCCGAATTGATCCGAGCGGGGGCCGAGGGGAGAGCGATTTAGCACGCTCTTATCTCGTTAGTCTCCTTTGTGATACTCGATTTTTTTTGTAGGAATCAAAACATAATTACCTTTTGTAGGGGCTCTCGCGTTTTGATCGCGCACTTTATGCGCCATCAGAGGTATATATTATAAAAATATAATGAGCAGTCGTGAATGCCGCTTGTTAAATCCTTTTGAGAGGTGCTCGCTGGTCCCTTTATGAGATTAGTGCTGGCCGCGTTTGCTGAATTTTGGGCGGCCGTTTACGGATCCGTTTCAAATTAGCGACCCTGATGTACTACCCACTGACAATCGGCTCCTCCAAATTGTGATTTATTTATTTTGTGTAACTACTTACTTTTGTACACGGATATATAATAGTTGTTTTACAAGACCGTGGTTAAATACGTACCTACAATACACATGACAATTACTAACACGTACTTCTTTAAAATCTATACAACTTATGCGACGGAATTATGGCTAATCTCGTGTTTAGTTAACTTGTATGTTGGGTTGATAACAGGTGCCAATGCAAGCTCGCGAAAGGACCGCACGCTCTCTTGTTATTTCAATCATATTGTTTTAAACAAGTCTTATGTTTATATGTATATATAATTAATGTAAAATAAGTCAGTAACACTCAAATTGAGTAAAGAATTACATATGATATTATTCATATCTTTAAAGAATTTATCATACGTCATCATACTCAGTCATATTATGAATAATCGAAGTCCTTGCTTTTTATTTTTGTAATTATCAAATAAGTACTTAATACTAGCCAGTTAGCTATTAGATTAGATAAGTGAGAACCGTTTAATTGGGGAGGTACCGCCACGACCATTCCGACCGTAAATTCTTACGTTTCGGTTTTTTACCGGTTAGTTATTAGGCATATAAGGTGACCGACTTAGTCCTCAGGAGTGGCTCTTCTATTAAAAATTTCGGATGAGACACCGGTTTCATATGAATACAATTACAAGTATGTGGATACTTTCAGTTTCAGTGACCAATGAATTGCGATAAAATTATGTTCCAAAAATTTTTATAAATTTTGAACTGGAGGTTATGTAGAGAAAGTAAGTTAAATACGAGCTTTTAAAACGGAAGCAGCTTCATAAACAAAATACTTTTATTGTAACAGCTTAAATAATTACGTTCGTTGTCCATGGGATCCGAGCGCCAAATAAAAAATTCAAACAATTAGTCTCCCGTTTGAGCGACATTGCTAACGTCAAAAAGTTCATTCATATCTCGCGCAGAGAATCGCAATCGCTATTCAACTTAGAAAGCTACGATCTTAACATCATACGCTTTAAGCACGGACTCCCTTTCGATTGTTTGGATTAAACTTTTTTATAATTATTTATAAGGTAAGTAGGCACATAATTTATATATGTACCTACCTAATACAAACAAAAAAATACAAAAATCGTTTAATAGGTATAGAAATATAATATCTATGGCACAATAACAATATATTTCTAATAAAGAAAACTAACATTAATATAAACTTATTACTAAATCAATTATGCCACTATGATTAACAATAAGCCATTCATCATCCTTGACTATAATACGGAAAACCATACCAGTCAATCTCACGATGCGGTACTAAAATACATGATCTCGAAATCACACAAATATAGGTTTTATGGCGATTGCAATAAGTGTCAATGTCATGCATCAATATTTTTGTTGTCTCATACAATTTTTCTCGCACCCTTCGTAATTAACTGTCTTCCCTTCCGAATACTAAATACCTATTTAGTACCGACTATCTCTGTTGAAAAGGGATGGAGTTACCGTCCAAAAGGGGTGTAAAAGAGAGATGGATAGGGGTAATAGACATCACCCTAAGTTTTCACGCTTCTGTTAGGGCGGTTATAGACTCGAAGTGTCTTCTCGTGGGTATTTTTAGCGGCAAACTGAGTGTGAAGCGATAGGAAATTGTTTATTTTGAACGAATGCGTTGTAACCACATTAAGATCTTTTGTTTGGTGTTGTATATTTATCTAATACGCTCCCTAAGTTATTTTCGACACACTTTCGTCCGAATATTTTGTAAGCTTTTATATTTTAGAATGCAAAGTAATAGTGTACAAGAAATTCTACAGGTTTTCTGTCTATTGATCTGAAGTTAAACGAAGCTTCTCCTACATTTACTTGTTTTATTACACATAAATCATACCGATATAGTCACATAATTATCTTAATACATGCTCAATGAATATACTCTATGCTTGTTCATAATTGTAACTCATGGGTATGTATTTAAAAGAGTAAGATGATTGACGAATACAGATTTTAACGCGTAGTTGAAATCGCTTAACCTAGAATCCAGAAATTTTATAGATACCTAGGTTATTTATTTAGCGTGAGCATCAAAAAAGGACTATAGAAATTCCACTTTTAAGGAGGTAAAATACGAGTAGGTGAAAGAATGAAAGATTGCGTGAAATTTTGTAATATCGACTTCCACGCGGACAATACCGCTGTAAAATCTAATGTCTATGTATATACACTAAATATTCTAATAAAATCATGTTATAAATTATCTAGGTATAGCCAAGTCATCCCGGGGATGGTAATCTAAATACAGTATTTTCCTTTTAG
>DWON01009181.1:0-11589 GCA_018251015.1 Phocides pigmalion okeechobee | reverse complement strand
GATTTAAGGGTGGTAGAGCTGTTAGAACTCGCCTGGGGCGGCACCACCGCCACCCTCATGATCCGCCGTAAAGCAACATGTTCTTCATGTATTGTGTTTCGGTTAGGGAGGTGTGGTTGCCGGATACACATTATATAAAAAAAAATGAAAGCCGCAGTCAAAGTATTAAGTAACGTATTACGGGTAAAATGTTTGCACTGAAGTCATTCTAAACTATGAAAGAAAGAGGATTAGGCACAGGTTTATATTTCACGGACAAGATAATATTTTACTGGCCATTAGGAGATACGACACAAGTTCGTAAGTTAACGAACGAAATATCCGAAAATTGTTGACGTTAATACGTGAAAAACTTTCGATATAAAAAGAAAAATCTTTATAAAATAAATCGTTTCCTTCAAAATATTTAACTTATATTTGATGATATGAAAATGATTTGTTAGCTCTGTTTTGCGTTATTTAAATTTACGTACGAATATACTGACGTAACGTCTGCCACCAGTCTTGTAACGCTGACGTAAACAGAATTTGTGGTCGCCCGTAATCATTACAGATTTTGTGTATAAGCCGCAAGCGCGTTGTGCCGCGCAATACACATCAGTGTTATACGCAGCAGAGAAAGTGTTAACCGTCCCCCCGTTGTCTGCAGACTCACTCCTAGTATTAAAAATTTAAACTTTTCAACCAATTAATTCAGTATAAGCCAATGAACCATATTCAATCACATATCAACGTGATATGCATTTATATTGCCTTTACTGACTCATGACCAATAAAGAAGTGACAAATTAGTCAACTGTCTTTGTTAAAGACACTGCATGTGTAATCGTTTAACACTATCAACTGGTCATTGACATGCACTAACAATGCATTGAGGTATGACCCTTCTAATATTGAAAACAGAAGTTGTTTACACTTTTGGGGAAAACACAAAATATCTCTAAATATAAAACAACGTTCCCCGACGCGTCTGTCTTTTTGTCTATTCACTATAAACTCAAAAAGTACTTGATTTTCTCACAGTTTTCAACAATAGGTAGAGTGATTTATGAGAAAGGTTTTGCATATTAAGTTGTTTTTTTTAATTAAACAAGAAATTAAATAGTTCAATTCAATATAGTAATTCAGTCGTCGTTCGAAATAGATGTTACTAATTGTTAGTTTTTGCAACTGCGTAATGATGCATGTATGAAAGAAAAATAATGTAAGTAAATATAAACTCTATTACCCGAGCGAAGCTGGACCGTATCGTTATTAAAATAGAATATTTGCAATCAGCAATTAAATATACCCATAATATGTAACAATAAAAGAAGTTCATTAATTGGGATACATAATCCCACCAAGTGATTTTTAAGTTCAAATTAAATACGTGGACGATTGGAATTAATTAGCCGACACTATTATCTCCTTATTTTTTCTTTTTCTATGTTCGAAAAGTAGCATACGAATATGCAAGCTATCTGATATTAAATGGTCTCTGTAGTCTGGACATCTATGTCAAACCTCAAACAAGACGTAGACATTGATGCCTTGCTGCTCCTGAGGGCAGAGTTCTGATGGATTATAATATTGTAAAACAACAGTTCGACCTTGAAGGCACTACCGCCGCTCTTATATTTCCCCATAAAGTAGTTCTTATATTTCGGTTGGAGAGGTGCGATTGTCGGCTACACTTACAAGCAACACAACCATCTCAGTACTCAATAGCAAGATATCTATGCACGACATCAAGCGGATCTTTAATCTTGTTTGACTTTGGACTGCATCTTTGCAATACAGAGATCATTTAAGATCAGATGCCGGCACACTCGTTGGCTACTTTAAAAGGTGCTGCTTCCATATTAATCCGATGCCACACGTCTTTATGTAGTAACTCCCGCTTAAGCTGTTAACAACTTAACGAGCCGATGTGTGGAGACATCTAATCATAATCTTGATAAGCTATTACGCTCGGAGATGTAATTAATCCGGCGACACACGTAGTGTTATTCGTTACATGAGTACATACTATGTTGACTGGATTAAATTATCATGTAAGCCCCTATTCATCCCGGAGGCTTCATCTTTAATAACCGCGGACATGATGCGTGTACGCGTCTACTATGTATGTGTGTGTGATTTTATTTATAACTGTTTCGTTGATATGGGCTTATATTTTGGCATTTTTCAAATTTCTAAAAGCAAAATATTCTTACTCGTAATATTAAAATTGACACAACTTTTTTATTTATAGACCAACTGAAATAAAATGAACAATAAATGTTAAATGTTAAAACACTAAATGTTAAATCAAGCTTACCTAGTGCAATATAATTGCGCAAAGAAATCCGTAAAGCCGTTTCATACATACACCTTTCACACACACAAACAGGCAAGTTAACAAGCAGACTAATATTCTAACTATTGTTTTCTTTGGCTAAATCTCTTTTTAATAAATATCCCTAATAATAGTTTCCGCAGAAAGATTTATCTTTCATGGACATAAAGCAACCAGTTACATCTTTTATTGTAAAGAGTCGATATACATATGTTAGGTTAGGTTAGTGAAGGTAACCTAACCAAACCTATAGGTTAATGAAGTAATCATTATGCTATCCCATTTATAAAACAAGCCGGGAAGTGCAACGGTTTCCGAACTAACGTGGCTATACTAACAAACTGGAACGGTTAAGCCGTGACCACGAGCCGTGTACGTGATTCGAAATATCAGCAATTAAAAATCATATATATGTGTATGTTAAATTTTACTGATGCATGTGTTAATTCATTTATTTAAACACAAGATCAAGGAACTTAATTATAAAACAATTTTAAGTAAAAAATACCAACTAAGTAAAATCGTGGGAAAAGCTCGTATACTCAGTTATTGCAATACAAAGCTCAATATTACTCAAACGTGACTCTACAATTATGTTGATTGTACGAAGTCACGATTTATTTTTTCGATCTCTTCCGTATATCGAATAAGGGTCTTCGGTATTAGATGTTGAATATTCGATAAATTATCGCATAACTACAAAATTACAATTAGGCATTAAAAAATCACTCAGGCATCATGACACGAATTAATTGATAATCATTGGAACGTAGTAATTTTTAACGATTATCAATGTTATTGCAGCCTTCGTTATATTTCTGACTACTTAAGGTTGTACATTATGAAATTGCTAACTAATTTCCATGAGTGACAATAGCGTCTTGACATTATATGGGTTGGTTTATCGTTTCATAGTTAGTTTTATTGTTACAGAGTTTTTCATAAGGAGACCCAAAACTTTTCCCCAAAAGTTACTCTTCATAACATCAACTATCTACCAGTAGAGGTTCCATCGAATTCAGTTAAACCATTTTGGAGACTACTCGGAGCAAACTCACAGACGAAAAATATAAATGCGTTTTTGTTATATGGACCGTTTGTATTTTCACATGTACTCATTAAAAAGCTATTATTTTGATATTACAAACAGACACTTCAATTTAATTTACATATATAGATGTATAAATAACACTCAAAACTCACTGCGACTTTATCCTCCTGTTTATATTTTGCAAATTACATCATACACTTAGTCAAAATCGTGAGAAAACGAGCCTTAATGTGCAATACATGTAGTTTTTTTTAACTGGACCATTTTGGTCTGATGTCATGCCTTTGTAAGCTTATTCATGCTTGAGGCGATGTCAGAAACATTTTTTAGGCTTGACTAACTGTGCTCTACGGAGTCACGCATTTTAATATCCCGAGGGCACACCTGTCTTTTCTGTCTCACATTTAAAAGTGGTATTTTTATGCAGAAAAAGTAGCAAACAATTGGGCATCTGATGTTAAATGGTTTCTGCAGCCCATGGACATGTACATCCAGCCTCAAACAAGATTTAAGTCCTGCATGACGACGGTCTCAAATACGTTACTTCTTCTAAATATTGAGACTGAATTTTGCTTTAAGGCGTATTATGAGGACAGTGGTGGTATCTCTTGCGAGTTTAACTTTCCCTGGGGAGTACAACATTGCTGTTTTGCGCGGCGCAAAGTCCTTGCGGCTTGTACGCCTGTGTTGTACGTACAAATCTGTATGGATCACGGGCGAACAAAAGTTTACGTGTACAAGATTGGGAACGGACATTGCGTCTGTGTATTCGTAGATGATACACAGATGCTAAATGACACAATATTTCAGTAAATTGTAAACGAACCTTCAGTTTACTCCAATAAACTTCAGTTTAATGCTGTCAATACAGGCCCGATCTAGTATACGAGCGTCGTAAATTGTTAAATTATTCCTATTTCTCATGCGTCCTGACATTAAAAAGATGATATTTTATGCTGAAATAGAAGCAAACCTATTTCTGTAAGGCTGGTTTAATAAACAATATCGCCCTTTAGTGCTATAAGCACATTTTCTTTGTTATGCTTGTTTATTTTACGTTTGTAAATGAATAAGTCCCCGCCCTCTTAATCCACCGTAAAGCCTTACTTGTGTTTCGGTTAGAGAAGTGCGGTTGCCGGCTACACTTTGAAGCGTGACGGCCATTTTAGTACACGGGAGTAGCAACGTATCTACGTTAGAGATCAGATAGAATTTCAGTCGTGTTTGTGGTTGTATATGGATGTCTATGGGTTGCGACAACTAAACATCAGGTGATTGGCATGATCGTTTGCTACTCTTCTCACATAAAAAAACAATTTTGGCGCCTCGTCGGTTACGTGTCAGATTAACATGGTCACCATGGCTTTTTTTATATCTGCATTCATAATTTTACTGATTTGCTAGTAAATGATGCGTGACAGTTTTTTGTTATTCTGTTATAGTTAAGCGTAACCTTGATTGACACAAGGCTCTCGGCCACTGGTCCGTAATCATATGAAAAACAGGGCCCTAAGGTCTTATCACAGTTTAAATATTCTATGAGTTTAAAGAAGTAATAATAGTAGATTATATTAATAACGCGATTCTTATTCAACGCGGGAACGTAGCTAGCGTTCAGGGAACCATGCCGCATGGACACGGACTCTCTTTAGATTGTTTAGGTTAGGCTTTTGTTATAATTAGTTGTAAGATTTTCAATAACAATAGCAGTTCTATGCGTAAGATGTTTACCAACCTTCTTGTTACCGACGGCGTCTATCAAACGTGAGACAATTTTTTTGAAAAACTTTTTTACACTCGGACTCCTCGGACCAAAAGTTTCTACGCCAAGCGGAACAAACACATAATCACGTCATAATTTAAAGATGGGAAAACTATTATTTGTCCGGGGAGGTACCAACGCTGCCCTCATAATCCACCGTAAAGCATTACTGTTTCGGTTGGAGAGGTGCGGTTGCCGGCTACAAATTGAAACGAGGCGACCATCTTAATCCTCAGGAGTAGCAACGTATCTACGTTCGAACTCATATAATATTTCGGTAGTGATTGTGATTGTACGTGATTGTCTATGGGCTGCGACTACATAACATCAGATGTTTTGCATGCTTGTTTGCTACTCTTCTCACATAAAACAAGCAGTGGAACATATTTGCCCCATAACTTAGAAAAAATTAAATAACATATCGATGCATCACATCGAATTCAGTAACTCGCATACCAAGCGCCCTTTAAAACTCATTGTCGTGTAAATGAAATACCAGGCTCTAGCATCGCCTTGACATTACACGTCTGTCTCTGTGTTCTCGCAATAGTTCACACAAAAGGTGAACTATTGGGCCAGATCAATCTATTGTTAGATCCTGCTAACGATGAGCGTGAGCCGAAGTACGAACTTCGGCTAAAGGATTTGTTTTCCCGCTGTTAATAATTTTATTTTTAATTGAGAAGAGCAAACGAACATGTAAACCACCTGATGTAAGTAGTCCCAGCCCATCCATGTACAACTACAAATACGACCGAAATCCCATCCGAACTCGAAAGTAAATGTGTTACTACTCCTTAGGACTGAGATGGTCGCCTCTCTTCAAAGAGTAGCCGGCAACCGCATCTCTCCAACCAAAACACAAATAATGCTTTACAGCGGATTATGAGGGCGGTAGTGGTACTTCCCCGGTCGAACTATAGCTCTATAGGTGGGAAAACTATATTTCAGCCGTAGAGGTGCCACCGCCGCCCTGATAATCTGTTATATCTCATAAGCTCATGTCCAAAGTTCTCGAAACAGGTATGAATGTACTATGAACGTACAGACATAATCGAATATCATCGGGGAATTTATAAATTTTCTTATATAACGGTTAATCACGATTAACGCTTTTTATTGCCGATATTCCGAACCAGTTGCATGGCTCGTGTCGTGTCAATTTAGCCGTGACCACGTGCTGTGCAATTGGTTCCAAATATTCATAATAAATAGCGTAAATTGTGAGTACACGTTATATAATAAAAATGACTATGAACGTAGAAACCATAAGTTTTTATATTATTATTTTATTCGTATACCGTTTATCGTCGGTAATGAGGTGCGTAGCTAAAGCTCTTGAGCAAGAAATACTCTGATTTAAATTGAATAGTTGATTTTTGAATGGCACTGCAGTAGGCGAAGGCTGCTATTGTATAAATTGATATACATAGTTCGCCCACATTTACTTTATATTAGTATCTAACTATGTAAATATGTAGATACTGGTAACTACTGATACTTTTAAGTTAGTAAGAACAAAAGCCTAAGTTAAACTTAGTCAAACTAAGCTAGTTAAACTTAATCTTAATAAAACCGTGCCCATGCGTCAAGGTGCCAAAAATGCTGGCTGCATTCCCACGCTGAATAGCAATTGCAATTCTCTGCACGACATACAAATCAGCCCTCTTATCACCAGCAGGGTAACATATTAGTTAAAATCAGAAACGCTCCGTGTATTGTATATTGTCTACTGAAAAAACCAAGCGATGTAGGGTGCGGCCAAAAATCGGATGGGTGACCATTAGTATAAAAAAAAAATCACTTTTCCTTGAATCAGCCTTCGCAACATAGCTCGGAAACTCGGTGCATATTAAAAGCGTACCACCGTAATATTTAATGCGAATACGACTCTCCTTGTACACGTCTTGGTTGCCTTAAGGAGAACTGCATAACAAGGTCGATGTATTATCGGTTACTGCTTCTGCCTATTAACATTATAAAGGCACAAGTTTTTATGGACTAATAGATATTTGTTTCTCTTTCATACAAAAGTACGGAATACTTTTCCTTAAAACTTTACAATGACATAGCTTGTCATCAGAATAACATATAGACTATTGATAGATAGTAAAACTATAGTTCGACCGGGGATGTACCACCGCCGCCCTCACAATCCGTAAAGCATTACTTGTGTTTCGGTTGGAGAGGTGCGGTCGCCGGCTACACTTTGAAGCGAGGCGCCTACCTTAGTCTTCAGGACTAAAAACGTATCTACGTTCGAACTCAGATAGGATTTCAGTCGTGTTTGTGGTCGTACGTGGACGTCTATGAGCTGCGACTACTTAACGTCAGGTGGCCTGCATGCCCGTTTCTTACTCTTTCACAATTAAAAAAAAAACCTGGAGCTTCAAGGTTACAAGTATTTACGTATAAAAAAATCAAAAGCCTTCAAACAATAACAATATCAAACATTCAAATCACAATCGCACGACTATATTCGCATCTGCATTTTATGATCAGCTTGTAAATGAATTTATAACTACGTAATGTTATGAATAAATAAATATTATATGATTGGTACAATATACAATGCAAATTAAACATAAATAGATGCTTGCACATGCTATTTGACCAAAGAAAAACGATCTAAAGATTAATTAAAGGCTGCAGGCCAAGCCAAGCGGCGTAAATATGTTCCACTTGGCAGTGTTCACGTGTTTGTTCCGCTTGGCTTTGAAACTGCTGGTCCGTGGGCTACGAGTGCCAAACAATTTTCTAAATAATTATTCCCACGTTTGATCGACGCTGCTGATGTCAAGAGGGCTCATTCATATCTCGCGCGGAGAATTACAATCGCTATTCAGCGAAAGAACGACCAGCGTTCTAGGCACTATACCGCAATGGCACGATCTTTCTTTATATTATTTATTTATTAGTTATGTAGGATTAAATAAAGGAGAAGAAATATTAAACATAAGAAAAATACATCTAGAGTATTAGAGCTTATATACCCGTATTTTATCTGTTAAAAGTATATAAGAAAATAAATAAAGTTTATTTATCAAAATCAGAACCCTTACACGCGTAATTTTCATACAAGTCAAAGGTGGAAGAACTATAGTTCGACCGGGGAAGTACTACCGCTGCCCGCATAATCCGCCGTAAAACATTACCTGTGTTTCGGTTGGAGAGATGCGGTTGCCGGCTACACTTTAAAGCGAGGCGACCATCTTAGTCCTCAGGAGTAGCAATCTATCTACGTTCGAACTCAGATAGGATTTCAGTCCTGTTTGTGGTTGTACGTGGATGTCTATGGGCTGCGATTACTTAACATCAGATGTCCATGTTCGTTTGCTTCTCTCCACGCAAAAAAAAATCTTGTCGGAGGTTTCAACCGAAATAGAGTTCGAGGTTTGCTGGCTACGCTAATAAGCGATGGTCTTCGGTCTTCTTCAGCATTTAACCAAGTCTTTCTAATTCCACTTTCAGACTAAGGATGTCTCCGGCAGCGTCGTTCTCCAAACGATGGGCCTTGGACAACCTGACCAGAGAACCCACGGCAGACGAGCTGACTGTCCTCGACTTGTTTCCCGCAACCTGCGAGGGAGACGAGGCAGAGGCAACCAAACGAGCCAGGCGGTACTACACTGCAAGAGGCCCTGGAGGCCTCTCCGAGCTGTGGCACAAGAGACATCCAGATGATGAAGACATTCTCTCCAGCTGTCAAGATGCGTACGTATAATAAAATTATGATCAATTTCAATATAAAAGAATCTAAAATCTTTCAATTTTGCAGATTC
Source organism: Phocides pigmalion okeechobee (assembly GCA_018251015.1). Taxonomy (NCBI): domain Eukaryota; kingdom Metazoa; phylum Arthropoda; class Insecta; order Lepidoptera; family Hesperiidae; genus Phocides; species Phocides pigmalion. Next base: position 2,674 of record DWON01009181.1, on the reverse strand, counting down.
AGTCTTTATATAGCGTAATTGAGCACTAAGAATGGAATTTACGAAATTCCACTCCTAAGAGTGTGTAATACTGATTAAAAAATTGCATTTGGCGGAAACTAATAATTAGTCTACATATCTCTAGCACTTACTAATAATACGTACACATATGTAAATAAAATTCGTGAATATATTTAGCTGTCATTCTGCACCCTTCATCCTTGAACATAACTCTACAAACAGGCTGTCAGTTCCCGCCGATTGTATGTTCAGGTCTTTCAAACAACCCAACGGATTTTAATATAATTTTCATCAATAAACACAGTGATCCAAGAGGAAGGTTTAAAAGTATAAAACATATATATTATAACAGAGAAAAGCTGAATATTTCAAAGATTTGTAATGTGATGTCATATATTTTTTTATGTGAGAAGAGCAGCAAACGAGCATGCAAACCGCCTGATCTTAAGTAATCGCACCCCATAGACATCCACGTGCAACCACAAACACGACCGAAATCCTGCGTGAGCTCAAAAGCTTCAAAGTGTAGTCGGCGACCGCACCTCTTCAACCGTTACACAAGTAATGCTTTACGGCGGATTATGAGGGCGACGATGGTACCTCCCCGGTCGAACTATAGTTCATCCACCGTAAAAAATAAATGCAAGAGTGCGAACTAGAGATGTAGCTCTTGTAGGTAGTAATGCGAATAAATTTCAATTCCAGATACATAGTACCGCTTCGAGCTCGGAGCGTGGCTGGTAGGCGGATGACAATTGTACGTTTACCAGCACCCACATCTCTGGACAGACCGCTATCAGCCAGAGCGTTACTCGCACGGTGGCTCATGATACTTGATATCAGGTAATAGATAATATGTATTGAACGTTTTCTACATTCATAGTCCCAGACTGAGATTTCCTGTCATGTGTACCATGGACACATAAGATAGATCAAACACTCCTTTCCAGAGCGTAAATCTAAATTCTATAGTTTTAATCGCGGTATTTATGCATTTTACTATGTACAGAGTACTCACGATTCACGGTAGTTGATTTTTGATTGCCGATTAATTGATTTAATATATAAAAAAATATATTTATATGTCGGAGAGAAGGTGTGAAGTAAGCATACCGTCATAATTGTTGACTTGACAACTCATGTTCAGATATTCCAAAGAAAACTTCAAGAATATTTGATTATCTTCGTATATTGCTCGGGCAGCGTAACGTTGTCGTAGAGACATCGGAACTATGCGACGGCTTGAGCGAGAATGATTACTACTTGCGGGCGCTCGGATTTTTATAACAAAATTGGGTGGCGGTACATAACACCTTTTTATGATCTGTAAAGCATTTTAACGTTTCTAGAATGTCTAAATACGACAAAATTAACAAGTAAACAATTTTCAATCGATAAACTAATTAAAACAACATTTTCGGCAACGCATTTTCTTAAATATGAGGTTTCGCTCCGACATATATATATAGGATACTGAATAGATGGCGCTGTAGTCAATAATTTTTCAACGGTATTTTTTATTTCGCTATAGATTTCAAACAAGTTAAACTTAAAGTAGGCGTTAAAAATTTAATAAAATTTTTGTTCACACTTACCACCGATCTTCGCGAACATAGAGCCCTTATATTTAACTATAAACCCTTATTTCCGAGCCTTCGTTATGCATTATCGGATACACTTTACAGCTTTTTTTCTAATACAGTCAAACATAATTCCCACAAATAGGAACAATAGACGATTTGTACCGTTCTTAAAATATTTGCTTAGTTATTTCGCATATTTGTATTCAATATTCCAATTCGTTCCAATGTAGATCCTTGTTATATTTACCTATTCTCTTTGTAGTTGCAACACGAAAAATAGCGGATTCTAATTGTTTGCTTTACAGAGAAAACTCTTAGACTTGCTAATTAGCCTAGAGAGAAACTCTCATAAGAAGTTGTTAAACATTTTTATATAATACTAGCTGCTACCCGTGGTTTCGTTCACATGAGTAAATATCGCACTAAAATCAGTTAAGTAATTTTTGACATTAGCGCACAGGACCGTATTAGTGAAAACCGCATTGAAATCGGTTGACTTTTCTGAGGTTATGGTAACCTGGCACAGACAAACAGTCAAAAATTATAGCAACTGTTATTTCACTAATACTAAATTATTAGTCTATATTTAGGCAATAGAACTATTAAATTCTGCATATATCTTTCACATTGTTTTAATGTGTTACTTGATGTTAAATAGTCGCAACCCATGGACATCCACGTATAACCACAAATACGACTGAAATCCTATCTGAGCTTGAACGTAGACACGTTGCTACTCTTGAGGACTAAGATGGTCGCCTCGCTTTAAAGTGTAGCCAGCAACCACACGTCTCCAACCGAAACACAAGTAATGTTTTACGAGGGATTATGAGGGCGGTAGTAGTACTTACCCGGTCGAACTATGGTCCTCACACCTTAAAAACAAACATACAGCGATACAGCAATGTATATACAGCTATCAGTTACTTTATTATTTATTCGTTTATTATTTGAATTGATTGATAGATTTTAAAGGTGGTAGAGTCTTTAGAGCTCGCCCGGAGCGACACCACCGCCACCCTCATAACCCGCCGTAAAGCAACATGTTCTGCATGTATTGTGTTTCGGTTTGGGAGGTGTGGTTGCCGGAT